>UYYA01000530.1:0-49962 GCA_900624975.1 Angiostrongylus costaricensis
AATCGTGGGGTGTAAAGTATTGAATGTGCCTCAAATAAGGTGAAGATCTCACGCCATCGTGGTGACGTCTCACCAACAGCGAGATGAATTTGAATGGTTGCAAGACTTCACCAGAAACAAATCATAAGCGATCATCAGCGACGTCCAGATTGTGATAAAGAAGATTTAAAAGTCAAAGAAATCAAAAACTTGAAGGAATGGTGTTGGAGTGAAGAATGAAAGGAGAATATTTTGAAAACAACCGGGGTACCTGGAAAACAATAGCACTTCGGTGTAACGTTTTATCCCGCAGAGAGATAAATTAAAAATGGAATTGGTACCGGAAAAGCGCGTTAAGATTACCGTCAAAATATAATTTTTTCCAACGTTGCTCCGTTTCATTCCTCAAATACCATAACTAATTGATGACCGATAACTACAATTCCAATCATACCAATGCATTATTAAAACAACTGAAAGCTCCTAAGAGAAAGATCGAGCGATAGGTTCTTTTTCGCGACGTGGTTTTTTTCCGTAAAAACGTTCAAAGAAAGTCTTATTTTTCATTACCATTGATATTAAGACGTTTCTAGTTCTTCCTTGCTCCGTCCGTTTCCCTCATTAACGTCAACGTTAGGTTTCTATCACTGAAGTTAAATGTGCTAAAGCGGGAATAATTGAAGTTTTTCAACCACAATGGTGCTGAGATATTTGACACTTGAATGGCCCATCCTCAAAGGTTGTGCAGGCCCCAGCATGATCTCCATTTTTCGGAGATTTGTTGGTTAAACCATTATGGTTTCTTGGAGTCCCGAGGTCAGCCTGGCCAAAGTCTGCCCCAGGTCTTCACCACCACGGGTAGTAGCAGCCCTCGTGGATCAGAGGGAGATTTATCACCATGCGGCTTTGATACCAGGACGGTGGTGGATCCTGGTATTGGTTTACTCTTAGCTAGGCTTTCTGAAGAAAACGCCGAACTCCTTCTCAGCTTGGGAGACCCTGCCAGGGGATGAAAACTCTCGCTGTACATCGCAGTCCGACACCCAGGAACACCTCCCAGCCAGGATGAGGCGGTAAGCCGTTGGGAGGATCTCGCACAACAGCACCAGCAACTATGCACCTGTTGCTAAAACATATTCTAGCAGGGGATGTCAAATTTTTGCCGGCTTGAAGGTGCATCAAATGAGGTGATGATTTCACATCATTGTGATGATGCCTCACCAACAGCGAGACGAATTTGAATGCTTCCCAGAGTTCATTAGGAAAAAATCACAGAAGATCATCAGCGATTTCCAGACTGTAATAGTGAAGGTTTAAGGATTAAAGAAATCAAAAACTAGAAATAATGTTGGAGTAAAAATAGCATGAAGTATTTTGTAATCTCAATGATACTGAGATATTTTTCTGGGATACTGAGATACCTGTGCCTGGACGTTTCCAGATTTTCACGATAGACAGTTGCTAGTTTTCAAATAATTTTGCAACGAAAAGATAACCATCTGCAAAGGACTTTCTTACAGTATTTTTAGAACGTTTCCATAGCTAGTCTTCCTCGTGACTGATGTTGTGAAGGATTTTCTTTGTTTCAGCAGTTTATCATCGTCTGAATCCAAATTACTCTTGTAGCGCCTAAAAGCGTGAACCACTAAAATGGATATATTTCTTGAGTAGAAAAAATAAAGTAAAGAAGGAAATATATAGCAAATGCAACCACAAGATTGCTGAGAAATTTGCAAAACCTCGAACTGCAGGTGTGCGGTGGGTAACGAATGCGCTATTGTCCTTTCCAGGGAGTAACGCGTTCAACACAACACCATGCGGGTCCTTCGTTTCGCCTGTCTTTCAACTAGTTCTATCGAACCTTTGCCATCAGCAATCACCTATCAGTGGGATTGATCTGTGGAAACCCAAATCGGCAACGAACCCAGTTAAGCTGAGGCCGCAGTTATAATCACAATTTTAACTTATTTATTAACTTATTTACTGCCAACTCTTTTTAACGGCAGGGTATACATTGTGAAATATAACTTCTATGATGCTGAGATATTTGCAAAACTCCGGACCGCAGAAAACTATTTTGTATTCACCATCACAATATTCGGAACGTGAAAACTTTAAGGGATATGAATGCCTTTTCTTCGTATTTTTGTTGAGCAAACGCGAAGTGTTACTATTCTTTGTTCACGATTAAGCTGACGTTTCGGCAGTATCGCCTTCTTCAGAGCCTGGAAGGGTATACTGATATACAATCTACTAGGCCAAACGCTTCAGTAACACTTACAAAAAGACGAAAAACTCTATGGCAGTTACATGATCAACAGCTTCTCCAAAAACCCACCGCTTTTTCGTGACTTCCAATGAGGAAGTTTAGAACAGCTGATTTTAGTCGCATATGGTTGATGACTGCATCATCCCACATCAGAAATTGATGCGAACATACAGGGTCAGGTCGCGTGTGACCTCTGGGCATTCCTCCCTGCTATTCAGAATCGCATATGGAAGAAAACGGCTCTGAAGAAGGCGATACTGCCGAAACGTCAGCTAGTGTTGTATTGTATTGTGTTTTTCTATGGAAGTAAATGTATGCTGTTTAGAAACCTCGCCATTGTTGAGCAGGAAAACGACGCATTCATATTCCAGTGCCGAGGTTAATAGAAAGTCGATCCTGGAAACTTTATGGGATATTTAATTTTGCCAATGTTCTTTCGTTGATTGCTGCTTGATGCTCAGTCAGAAGTGAATGATAATTTCTTACGCTTTCTCCAACAAAAATCCTAAAAAAGTATGTGCAACGATGTCCTTCAAGCAAATTGTCCGGCAAAACTCGTGGTCCGCTGAAGGCCAAATTTCCCAGTCTCACAAGTATTCCAATGTGCATTTTGAGAGTAATAAAATTGGAAGAAAAGCTATCGCTTGTTGTTAACAGCGCGCTTAAGTTTTTGAGATAAACAAAAGCGCCGTGGAAAAAAAACAAACTAGGCAATGAAAGAAGCAGCAAAAAAAAAAAAGAAAAAAGACAACTAATGTTGTTACATGCTTTTATATGACAAGAACTTTTAGTAATACTATAAGTTGGAAAGACATTTGAGAACCAAAAATTTGGTGATTAACGCTTAGTTATCGCTAAGGACCATTATTCTTCGCCAATGTCAAGCAAACCATTCGAAGTCGGAGAAAAATATTACACTTCAGAAAATGAAAAGATTTGTCAGAGAAATCCTGCTTTCGCTTCTTAGCCTTGGGTTTTTCTTATGGTAACACTCGTAAATAATCTGTCTCATGCTGCACATTCTAGTTTTTGCTTTGCATTGCATGCAATGCGATAAGAATGCTGCGTGGTACTCGGAAGAGGAACACGAACGCCTCCTCGAACTGTGTCAGCACGGCATGGTGCCGTTGACTCCGTGCCGGAATCACTCGCACACTCACTGCATCGTCAGCTGGTATCGGAGCGGAGGCAGTACAGGTATGTGAGAGAAGAAATGTTCGATTTATTGATTGATTTATTGATTTCTGTCCTAATTTTCATTTATTGGTCGTCCATTTATCTGGATTTTACTTATAACCTTCTTAAATACTTAGTTATTTCTTCGATATATTACCTAACGACTTCGAAACTTCTAGCACTGAAAAGAAATCTATGGCAGAGTAGCACGAGAAAGCTGTGGGTATGATAAGTATTAAAACAGGGGTAAAAATAGTACAGCGATAATTTGCCTCAGTTCAAGGACGATGAGCTTTTTTTCTAAAAAATTCATCAGCAAAATTATTGTTTCTTTCAGTTTCCCCGTTTACAAAACCGTTGCAGAAATCCCCAGTTCGGTTTCTCTAGCAAAATTCTTAATGCTGATTACAACAATATAACAAGAAACGAGACTCATCAAGCTTGGTACATCAGCAGCTACTAATTCGAGAATTGCACACGGTATTATTGGGATTATCAACCTTATATCGTGCTGGTTGGAGATATGTCTTGATCTCGACTATGATGTACAGTTAAAGGACATACTATCAGTACAATCGGCCGTCGTGGGAAAACTTCTATATTTCCAGTCTGGTGGGCCACAAAGAGTAAACCTATGGCTAAGACAGGTTCCGGCGAAGCAGCTGTGGTTACCGTCTGGTCAAAGTAGGTGAATATGAGAACATCATGCCAAAAGTGTAACCCTCTTCGTGTTACTTGAGCATTTGGTGTCCTCAAAAAGCTCTAGTGGTCAGTTGCTATGAATTTAGAATCCTGAGCTGAATCCGTTCGAGCTATCCGATTATTAACAAAGTATGATCTGAACATCGTGTCCACTTCGTTCTAAATAGTGTACAATTAAACGCCTTAATAAAAATTATTAGTTCCACCTTGATGCGTCTTCTTGATACGTTATGTCTGGAATTTGCATAATGGAAAATCCTAGCACGAAAACAACGAATCGGTCATTTTGCGGCGGTTTCTATCTACATCGGCTTTCAGATTTCCACAACCAGCTTCTGCCAATTAGGCGGTGTGACGGAATATGCGGTTACACATCGCCTGAGACATTTGTCAGTAGCGCTTGACCTTACTTTTCTAGTCATCCGATGGGCCGCCTATGAGTTTCTATGGCTACCTGGAGTACCACCATGGAGGAGGTGGAGTCGAACTGATGGAGTAGTTGGACGAAGGAGACAATAAGAATTCTTGACGAAAGTGGTTTCTTTCTCTAAATATCTCCACGAACATTGTTTTCGTTAACTGTGGTGAACACCATGTATTTGCAAATAGCATGAATTTTCGAAGAACATAGACCTTCAATTATTCCTTTCCAAGAAAATGCAGAAGTATCTCACTCAAGAACAGTAGTAGTAAGAAAAGTCGAAAATTATTGCCGATCAAGTCACTTACGATGGTAACGTCAACCATTAGTAAAGTGATTTACGACGTTTTCAGTTAACTTTACTCTTGTTTTGTTTCAACTTGATCCTTCAGCTCTCTCATCTGTCCGTCTCTTCTTCTCTCCTATTCTATCCCTTTCTGTGACTGTCTGATTAGTTTGAGTTCTCCTAAGTGTTCACCACAATTATAATGGCGAACTCTATAAACACCATATTGTTCTTTTCAGCATCGACCTGCCGGTGGTGCGCTTGCTTTGACGCCAGTCCAATTAGGGACGTCCTTTATTAAGTACTGGGGCATACGCTCATTGCTATATATACACAACTAATTGTCTGCAACTAGCAGCGCCTTACAGAAGTACCGCACTTAGGTGGCGGCGAAAATATGTACATAGGAACAGATCCCAAAACTGGAAGGCTTGGTGGACTCACGGCATGGCGTCGAACCAAGGAGGCCATGTATACTATAGAGCACTGCTGATCGCTGCACCGCACGCATCCGCATATGTCGACATAGCGGAGTATGGTGTTGCACATATGTCATATGATTGGCTGAATTCTTAAGTACTGCGCACCAATATCGGCTGCATATTCGGTTAACCATCGATCGGATGTATCCGTAAATTTTTCATGCCTCCCTATTGGATGTCAAAGTTTCTCAGTGCACTCCGTTCACTCGAGGTACACAGGAAGCACCACACCGTTTGTTCAACGCCCTGTTTCACACGCCTGAAATAAAGCCCTTTATTTCGAAACCGACCTTCCCTAAACCTCGGTGTGACTAATCAATATGTATTCATTCTTGATAAGCTTGCACGAGGTTGATAAATATATTTATTTTCGGCTAACGTTTCGACGTCTTCGTCTTCCTCAGAGCCGGTGATCCGAGTCGATGGTCCATGCCTGTTGTTCGCCTCGACGTTGCGTCTTCGCCTTCCTGTCGAGCCAGATCTTCCTCAGCGAGCCATCTTCTCGAATGAGGCATCCTCACTCAGTGATGCCCTTTTATACACGATGCTGATGGTGGATATGTAATGACAATGTCCGGTGGTAACAACTTGTATTTCTTCCGGACATACATCATTGCGCACATCGTGCAGAGGTCGGTGTATTATCAGCTAGCACAAATGAAGAATCAAGAATGAGGTGCCAGATACAGGAAAGTGATGTCAAAAAGGCAGCGTTAGAAGCCAGTGTAAACTAGACCACAAGTCTGAAAGGTATCTTGAGATACGGTTAAGTTAGTGTCATGAAGGAAACTTTTCAATTACATAAACCGTACCCCTTAATTGTTAGTGAGATTTTGAATAAGAATTTAGTTTCGGTTCTCTTAATGAATCTCTGTACTTAGATTCCTCAGGTTGGTGGTAACCAGCGAAAATCTGCTACGGGTTATTATTTATTGATCACCTTATTCTTGTACTACATAGCCATTTTCGTACCAATTCAGTCTTCCAAAAAAATCACCGTAAAGCGAAGAGGTCATTCACATTTAACATAAATCAAAACACGCCCACATTTGAGCTACGCTAGATGGGTTATCCGGAAATCAACGCAGATTTCCCACAACATCAATTAAAGTTACGATATTTTTTTTCCTTTTTAAATCAAGTAACCTAGACTAAATATAATATAAGCTAGAATAAATAACAAGAATTTATCAGAAGAAGGCCGCCAACATTAGCGAAGGAAAAATCAATCTCAAATGATTTGCAACCCCATTTTTGCTAACGCCAAAATTTACCATTATACTTTAGAAAGTATTCATATTTATCTCCAGAAAAGGTTGTGACTGAACGGAAGTGTGGTGGAGTGGAAGACGTGACTGGATGCACTTTGTATAACTCGAAAATCAGTCGAAAGGTAAGCACTCTGTAATCCGCGAAGATGGATTACTGTTTGCATTAGTAGGTCAGAGATAGTACACCAGGTGATATTGAAGCTTTAAAATTGCATAAAATTTTGCTATGCTAGAAGGAATGAATCTTTAAAAGGATATATGATCTGACCATGATGGTTTGTCGTTGCCCATTTTCGCAAAGAACTGGTGTTTACTCGTCCTTGAAATCTTTGCTTTAACTCGCATTCTACCATAGTTTGGAATAATTTCTGCTTTGTGTTATGAGAACATCAAAGCAGGTCGTTCTTATGTGGTCATATCTCTGATTCTTGTAGATCATAGGTGATTAGGCTGTCTAACGACTCTGATCCTATCTTGAGGCGGTGACCCGGGCACTGAACCACTTTCAACTGCGATCATAATTGGAGAATTTTAGCTTGTCCTCAGCCTAGGTAGCCCCACTGGAAGTAACTTCAGTAACACTACCTTCTTTGCACAATGAAGTTCGATAAGCAGGAATAATTTCGACAACGGTGAAGTGAATTATTTGAGTTAATGAAAAATCCCAAGTAATAATAAGCCAAGTGGATACGAACAATTTGCAAACAATGTTTAACTTTCATTTACTGCACCCCACTTTTACATGGTAGAGTACTATGTGAAATATAACCACAAGGATTCAGAGATCTGAGAGAAAGTCGGAACCTCACTTGGGTTTTGAACTCTCGGTTACTCCTACAGGCGCTCACGTGTTACCTACCACATCAGCCAAGACCCTTGTTTTACCTTTTTTCTTGGATAGTTTTTTTTACCCTCCTTGATTTGATCACGGTTCCACAAATCGGCATTGAACTCAGTCAAGCAGAAGCTGCAGTCGAAATCACAATGTCTTGTCTTTTATTTACTACCTATTCATTTCCCTTTACGGGTGACTACTAATAGCACCGATATAGTCAAGGAAAAAGGCTCAGAGAAAAGCAAAGCAGGGACGTCGGTTGCTGTGGTGAATAGCATATGAGTTCTTATTTAAAGGTAAACGCGAGTTCATAACCTGCCTGAGGTTCTAAATTTTAATAATTTTCTACGTCCTCGAACTGACGCGAGGTTGGCATAAACTCTTACTCAGCTAACTTTCCGACGTCTTCATCTTCTACAGGCCCGGATTTATCGGATCGAGGACCCACAGCTGGTCGCTGTTGCAATGTAGTTGTTCGTTCCCGCATCGAGTCGTACCCAGTAGAGGTAGCACCGCCCGAGTTAAGAATCTCACTAGACGATGCTCTTTTGTGCAAAACGGATGTTGGTTGTTTACCGGCATCCAATACGACCTACATTTTGGCGCACAATATGTCATGACATCCCAACGGTTCACCGCATCATCGTAGCTGGGAGATGACCCTGGATGTTGGACTGCAATGTTCAACGGGAGGATCTAACCACCTGACAGAGTCTCTCGAGCTGAGAAGGAGCCCGGCGATTTCATCAGGAAGCCCAGCCGAGAGTAAACCAATGTCAGGATCCATTGCCGTCTTGCTATCAAACTAGTCGCATGGTGCAAATCTGCCTCTGGTCCACAAGGGCGGCGACTGCCTGTGGTGGTCACGACCTAGAGCAGACTTTGGCTGGGCTGCCCTCGGTACTGCAGAGAAACACGTTCGGAAGATGGAGAATATGCTGGCGGCCGCACAACCAGTGAGTACGGGCCTTCGAAGTATCCAACTAAGTAATATATCATGTATGATATTGTGTACTTAAGGTTCTGGTACATAAGATATTAGTTTTACTCGTACCTCAGCATCATATCTCTATGGTTGTATTTAACTCTGTAAAAACTTTTGTAAATGTAGATGTAATGGCACAGCTGAGGCAGAATTTGACACTTGATGTCCCAGATAATTGCTGATAAGCCTCACATTTAGGCCCGTCACCTCCTGTCAAAAGGCTACTCATCAGGAACTGTTCGACGCGAAACATTTGCGCTTTTTGTGGAGGTGATTATTCAAGCCTTTTTCAATATTTATTTGAAAAAAGCGCAGTATGAATTGTATCACCTGTACCACCTGTTGTCCCGTTAATCGTCGAGTGACTCGAGCGGGTGCCAGTAAATCTTCTATTTTGATTTTTGATCGTTAACGTAGGTCGGAGCATCGGATTTTTTCCTTTATTTGCGTGACTTGGACTACTCCTATCATCGTCCTTTCGACTGCGTGTTCAATAACGCTGAGTGATCCTTCATCCTACTTACGCAGCGACCCAGTCTAGGTCTCTGACGCATACGCTAAAGCGGGAAGTACTGTTGAGACGAAAAGGTGGGCACGAAGTCGGATGTTCTTTGTTCTCTTCACTGCATTCCCTGTGCTCTTGAAGGGTTCTCAGGCCACTCGTTTTCTTCTGCTCAACTGTGAAGCTAAACCACCCATCATGTTGATTTTTTTTTCCTATTTATACGTATCACGGTTCTTCTTCATATGAGGGATCTCGAGCCGGTTAGTCGGAAGGCAACTTGGCCCGTCCTCAAGTGGCGAATAGGGGGTTAATCGCGGACCAAAAGCGACCTTTGCTTCTCTGAGACGCAGGTGGATCCAGGGGATGGACTCCCTGTTTCTGCTGCTCTGATTTGGCACATACTTTCTATATTTGCTAGGCGTATTTATGCATGCGTGTGTAGGTGCGTTCTTGCTTATGGGGATTGTATTCTACGCGTCAATTCGGCCAAAAGCCTGCAATCAAGTAACAGGGAAGTATATGGGAGGCAGTTAGGAGTCGCCTCCAACAAATAAGCCCCATGTCCACTCTGGGAGAACCTGGAAAGCTACTCGTGAGTGTACCCAGCATCTACGTTCAGAGCCCAGCAAGCCATACGTAGGCATCAAAAATGATAAACACAGTAAAAGTAACCAGCCTCATTCCCCTGACTTCGAAAGAGCACTCAATTTTGCAGCGTTGATTAGGACGAGTACGAAGAGGATGGTAAAATCTCAAAGATAATGGAAGCTGCCTGGATTTCAAAGAACTGAGGGGACGAGCAATACCTGCAATGCACGTACACTTGCATCCGAGTCCTCGATAGAAGACTTACACATGCAAGCATGAAGAATGAGATACGACGTCATCGGCTTGGCCGAGACGAAACGACGCCACTCATTCAACGCCGTCTATGACACCGGAGAAGAACTGTTCCTCGGAACATGCGACAGTAGAGGAGTCGGCGGCGTCGACGTTCTCGTTAACACGAGTTTGTCCATGAACATCGATTCATTCAAACAACTTACAACCTGAATCGGACGTTTACGATTAAGAAGACGTAGATCAATTTAGGCTTTGTCAATCTTTATCGTTTACGCGCCGGCATCAAACTATGACGAAGAAGAAGTCGAAGCGTTCTATATGGACTTGGAGACGTTCTAGTGAGAAGACTACACGTTCTTCAAGGTCATCATTGGAGATTTCAACGCGAAGATTGGACCAAGAAGATTATCTGAAGAACGTCACATTGGAACTCACGGATAAGAATGGAACGAATAGGGTGTGCGGCTACCTGAGTTTATCATGGCGACCAAGACAATCCATGGTAACTCTCAATTCCAGAAGCCCCACCATCAGCGCTAGACGTGGGATTCTTTCAATGGAGAGTACCATAACGAAATAGACCACATCATAGTAAACAGAAGGTTTTGCCTAACCGAAGTCGCTGTTGCTCGAAAATTCTACACGAGTTTAGACCATCGCCTCCTTTGTGCAAGATTCTATTTCTCACGGAATGGAGAAAAAGGCGCTAAACTCAAAAACCGAAGTCCCAGAACCACCATAAACTGGGACTTAATCAATTTATTATTCGGCTGTTGGGTTTTTACGCTAGCGCTATGAAAGCTCAGAGTTAGAAAGTCACTAAGAGACGTTTGTCTCCAGAAACACTCGACCTGATACGCCAGCGTGGAATCGCACGAGCTGCAGGCAACCGCGAACTAACGTCTGAACCTGCAAAACAATGCAGATGGACAGGTGATAAAATAAGATCTTAAAGAGAGAAGAGTATCAGTAATGGCCAAAGCTGCAGAGGCTGGGAAAAGCATAAGCAAAGCCCACCGAAGCTTCGCCAATTACAAGCCCAAGATGATTGCACTTCGACGCCCAGACGGAACAGTGACAGCATCTAGAAAGGCAATAGAGAAAATCATTCACAAATACTACTCAGAGCTCTTCGATAGCCACGTCCATCTTCCATGATATAAAATAAAGGAGGATGGATATGTTGTACCACCTGTTCTCCCTTCGGAAATCTGCTATGCCATTTCGTCTGTGAAAATTCGAACAGCACCAGGTCCGGACGGGATAAGACCTTAATACCTAAAGAACCTTCGACCAGTTTTCGCAAACACATTGGCTGGGCTCTTCACACGTTACCTGTCTGAATGTAAGGTTCCTACTTAGTGGAAGACCAGAAAGACCGTGTTATTGTTCAAGAAGGGTGACCTACACGATATTGGCAACTATCGCCCAATCTGCCTACTGTCGGTCGTCTACAAACTTTTCACTCGAGTCATCCTAAACAGGATTGACAAAACACTAGACGAGAGACAGCCATGTGAGCAAGCAAGGTTTCGAAGAGGACCTAAATTCACAAGGTAACACGGCTCATTGAAGTATCGCGACAGTACAAAAGACCGCTCTGTCTCACTTTCATCGATTTACAGAAGGCCTTTGATTCAGTTGAGATAGAAGCAGTCTTGGAAGCACTCGATAGTCAAGTAGTTCCTACTTAGTACGTAAAGATTTTTCATGAGCTGTGCAAAAATTTCACGACCAAGATATTACCGTTCTACAACGATATTAACATTGACGTCAAAAGAGGAGTTAGGCAAGGCGACACCATCTCGCCAAAATTATTTACCGCCACCTTCCAGAATGTCATGCGAACATTGGAATTGGATAATATGCGAGTGAAAATCGGCAGTAGACAGTTACACCACCTTCGCTTTGCTGATGATATCGTCCTTATAACACCAAACATTAGCCCAGCGGAACGTATGCTTGACGACTTTAATAAAGCCTGTGGAAAGATTAGTCTTCGACCAAATCTCACAAAAACGATGTTCATGAAAAACGGATTGGTTTCGCATACTCCATTCACGCTCAACGGAACGAATATCTCCAAATGCTCCAGTCATATCTATCTATGTCGGGAAATCACTATGATGGACGACCTAGCTGAAAAGCTGAGTAGAAGGAAACGAGCGATTTGGAGAGCTTTACCAGAGCATCGAGGATGTAGTGAAGAGAACAAAGAACACCCGACTCCTCGCCCACCTTTTCGACTCAACGGTACTTTATGCCCTTACGTATGCGTCAGAAACCTGGTCGCTACGTAAGCAGGATGAAAGGTTACTCAGCGTTATCGAACGCGCAGTCGAAAGGACGATGCTAGGAGTATCCCGTTCCGCACAAGTAAAGGATAAGATCCGAAGCTCCGATCTGTGTTAACGATCAAAAAGTAAAGATGCCGTTCTGTACGCCAAATTGTGGACGATAAGGTGGGCCGGACACGTAATGAGTATTAATGCCAACCGATGGACAAAAACCGTTAGTGACTGGATTCCTTGGGATCTCAAACTTACTGCAGAAAGACCACCGACTCGATGGTCAGAGTTTTTCACGAAGAGCCTAGAAGAAAGATATGATGCTCGACGAGTCCCTAGAGCGAGCAGAACCCACTGGGCTACTCTTGCACGCGACAAGGAAAAATGGAAGATTTACTGGCGCCCGCTCGAGTTACTCGGCGATCAACGGCACTACGGGTGATACAGGTGATTTAGACGTAACGTGAATGGGACATACGAAACCCATCCGTTCTTCATGAACATCGTTTTTGTAAGATTAAGTCGAAGACCAATCTTTCCACAGTCTGTATCAAAGTCGACAAACATTCGTTTCTTTTGGCTAATGTTTGATATTCTAAGAACGACATCATCAGCAAAGCGAAGATGGTGTAACTGCCGATCATCGATTTTTACTCCCATGTTGTCTCAATCCAGTGTTCGTATGATGTTCTCAAAGGTGGCGGTAAATAATTTTGGCGAGATAGTATCGCCTTGCCTATCCTCGCGTCGGCATCGATGCTAATGTCGTCAAACGATGCTGGAATTTTTGTTGTTTATTTTTTGTGCAGCTCACGAAGAACCTTTATAAACCGAGTAGGAACTCCATTAGTGTCCAGGGCTTCGTGATTGCTTCCACCTTGGCTGAATCGAAAGCCTTCTCTAAATCGAAGGAAGTGAGAACGAGCTGTCTTTTGTACTCTTGCGACACTTCAATGGGTCTTCTTATCCTGTTGGTGTGATCCATTAGAGCGAATGTCTTTCTAAACGCTACTTGTTAACATGGCTGTCATTTCAATCCTGTTTAGAATAACTTAGGTGAAAAGATTCCAAACGACAGACGGTAGGCAAACCAGGTAATAGTTGCAGATATTGGAAAGGTCACACTTCTTAAACAGTAACACGGTCTTGCTGGTCTTCCACTGAGTGGGAAACCTTTCATTCATATAGGGGGCGTGTGAAGAGCCGAGTCAGTGTGCTTCTGACGACTGGCGGAAGGTTTTCCAGGTGTTCGGATCCTATCCTTCCCGAACCTGGTGCTGTTCGATTTTTCACCGACGAAAGAGCACGTCGGATTTCGGAAGGGAGAACTGGTTGTACGACATGTCAATCCTTTTTTGCTACATATGAAAACAGAAAGGCGTGGCTATTGAAGAGATCTGAGTAGTAGTTGTGAATGATTTTCTCCACTACCTTTCTAGACGCTGCAACTGTTCCGTCTGGGCGTCGGTGGGCAGTCATCTTAGTTTCATAATTGGCGAAGATTCGGTGTGCTCTGCGAATGCTTCTCCCAGCCTTTGCACCTTCTACCATCACTGCTGCTCTTCTCTCTTTAAAATCTTTTTTTTATCACCTGTCTTCATTGTTTTGCAAGTTCGGACGTTAGTTCGTGGTTGCCTGCAGCTCGTGCGATTTCACGCTGGCGTATCAGCTCAAGGGTTTCTAGGAACAGACGTCTCTTCGTTGTTTGGGAACCCTCAGCTTTCATAGCGCTAACATGAAGATGTTGAATGAGTAGGTCGTGTTCAACGTCGATCTTATCGAGAACGTCGTGTTTCCAACAGTCTGACGGATGGATTGAATAAATCCCGGTTTTTGGTGGTTTTCGGACTTTGTTTTTTGAATGTAGCGGCTTTTCCTTCTTTCTGCGTGAAATAAAATCTTACACGAGGGAGCCAATGGTTTTGGTCTGATCTCGTGTAGAATTTTGGGGCAATAGCGACATCGGTTACAAAATCTTCGGTTTACTATGATGTGGTCTACTTCGTAATGGGAGACTCCCACATCCAGCGTTGAGAGTGAGGCTTCTGGAATTGCTAGTTACCACAAATGATCTTAGTCGCTATGATAATTTCAGACAGCGGCTCGCTCTGTTTTGCTGAGGCCATTCTTAGCATGAAATCTCCTATTATGACCTTGAAGAATGTATGGTGTTCTCCGTAGAACTTCAAGTCCATATAGAACGCTTCAACTTCTTCTTCGTCATAGTTTAATGTCGGCGCTTAAACGACGAAGATTGTTAAAGCCGGTATTGGTCCACTAAGCTGCTCGAATGAATCGGTGTTCATGGACAAACTCGTGTTGACGAGAACGCCGACGCCGCCGACTCCTCTACTGTCGCATGTTCCGAGGAACAGTTCTTTTCCGGTGTCATAGACGGTGTTAAATTGGTGGCGTGGTCTCGTCTCAGCCATTTTGATGACGTCGTAGCAAATCCTTTTTGCATGATAAAGTCTTCTATGGCAGCTCAGATGAAAGTGCAGTTGCATTATAGGTACAGATCGTCACCTTTAGTCTTACCATTTAGGCAGCTTGCAATGGCCCTGGGATTTTAGCAGCCTCCACTTACTCATCTTACACAACGCTGCCGAATTGAGTGCTTTTTCGAAGTCAGGGGAATGAGGCTGGTTACTTTTACTGTGTTTATCATTTTTGATGCCCACGTATGGCTTGCTGGGCTCTGAACGTAGGTGCTGGGTACACTTACGAGTAGCTTGCCAGGCTCTCCCAGAGTGGACATAGAGCTCATTTGTTGGAGGCGACTCCTAACCGCCTCCATTATACTTCCTTGTCACTTGATTGCAGGGCTTTGACCGAATCGACTCGTAGAATGCAATCTGCATAAGCGAAAATGTATCCACACACCCATGCATGAATACGCCCTCGTAGATATAGAATGTATGCGCGAACCAGCGCAGTAGAAAAAGGTGGTTCATCCTGTGAATCCACCCCGCGTCTCAGAAAGACAAAGGTCGCTTTTGGTCTGCGATTAGCCCCTATCCGCAAACTGGGAACGCACCACGGAGCCTCGCGACAAACCCGCTCGAGATCTCTCATATGAGGGAGGTGCGTGGGAAGAAAATACCGTAAGGGCTAAAATCCTATGTATAAAAACAATCAATGCGTGAATAATTAAAACACATTTCTCGAAACTACATTCAAACTGTTTCTCCAAAACACAAAAGTTCCAGGTGTGCAGCGAATCATGTACAGGCGGAGAGTGCCTCAGCAGGGCGCGAAAAACGATGGCGCTCAGTATATCGCTTACGCTGCTCCTACTGTCACACTTGTTCTAAGGAACTTCTGAGACAGTACAGTCGCATCGGTCGATGGTTGGAGCGAGAACGGTGCTAAATATCTATGCATGTTCACAAATATGTTCGCAATTACTGCGACTTCATACGTTGCAAATAGATGCTTACATCGACATTTTAATTGATACCCTCCAGTACGGGCGTTCTTAACATCACGGTGATGTATTAAACAGTTCTCTTTCATCAATTTACTAGTCAAGCGACTTATTTCTGCATTTCAGCTGTTTTGCTCTCGTTTTTCCTCTACCATATTCCACTATTTGATTAATCAAACTTGTTCCCTCGTTTTTGACAAATCATGGTAGAACAAAGTCAAGAGAGAACCTTGAAAAAGACTTTGTTTCCGTCGAAAGCGATGCTTCTGCTTTGTGACAACATAACACTATGAACCCAGTTTTCATGGCAGTTTCAATTCATCTACTTGTCGTCGTGGTTTGTTGGTCACCACATCAGATTTAAGGCCACCAATGAAGAACTGCGATCACTTCTGAGTTGGGATGTTGCGAAAATACCGAAGACTAAAATTAGTCGATCTTTTCAGTAATCAGTAAATATCTTACTCACATATTTGCAATATGGACTGTTTAAAGATCGATCCCTCGCCATTTATTTCAACTAAAATGCGGGAGTGGATTTTTCACTGCTATCTTCGGGTTGACCAATAGAGTTTGGACCATTGATCAAGTCGATCTATTAAATGATATAGGTGAAGATGAGAGAGCTAAAGCATGCTATTGTGGGTTACAGGTTTTAGGCTTTACTTTTTCGAGCTTCTTTCAGTTGAGTTACTCTGAAACGTTTTTCGAAGCATTCTTTGGAACATTTGTGCATGAACCAGTAGTTCGAATTCAGTTTGTGCTCATACTTGCCGAAATAATGTCATACGCCAGCAGAATTATAGTGAATGCCAAACGTTTTGCTAAGATTCAATTTATTAAGAGTGGTGAGACCGGATTCACTGAATTCTTGGTTTCCCTTGGAGTTTTGGTGGGTACCCATTATTGGGACTGCACACTCATCAGGCTGCTTCGGGCTGCTTAATGCAAGTCTCTTTGCCCCCGTCCGAAATCCAAAATCATAGGATCCGAGTCTGTACTAGTTGTTGAGTAGCATGTTAAATTGGATCTATTATATTTTAGCTATATCGTAGCGGACCACAATTTTTTTCCCAAGACGTTCCTTTTTACGAAGAACTTTTAAGCGCCGCTGCTTTTCGTTGCCATTCACTACTGCTAGCTTCTGATTTGATTTCGAATATTTGTCGTTGTGTCATCATTTACCTCACTTGCTTTTTTCTCACATCTTTAGAGGTTACTAATCATAATCACTGCCTTATGGATTTTTCCTGAGTTTTTTTTTCAACATTATTCTTGTGCAAATGAATTTCTAATGACACATATTTCTTCCAACTACAATAACACACTACATCAGCTCCAATGCCACAGTGAAGTACGACATTTCCACCAAATGCACATTTTCACATAGATTAGAAAAATTCGGTGACGCAGGGTTGATCTCACGGTCCAAATGATTTAATCCCCGGTGGTTTACATAGGTCCTCATTACTGGTGGTTTTTTTGGTTGTTCATCTGCAATATAGAGCAGTGATGTTTTCATCAAGAGCCAAGTCATTGGAGCTGCGAACGATTTCAACGTCTCAGTTTGGAAACCCAGCAAAAAATAAACTTGCACCACGGTAAATTTGCTGCTAACCGTAAAGTTTAAATGGGTGGTGAAGCTGAGTGACGCACTCTATCAGGAAGCATACTGCTAGTGTTTCCCACTCCCCAAAGCTCTCCTCCAATCCACATGGTGTCGCCTTAGTTCGTCTATCTTCAAGGTTGCAGGGAGAAGGTTGCAGGGAGAATTTATTCGACCAGATTTTTACGACATTCATACAGAAAGGCAAAATCCTCAAACAACAGCCGAAACAACACATAGAAATGCTCGAAGACCACTGCGGAGGATGAATGCGGGAAAAACGAGTCGAATTCAAGAAATATTGGAATCCACGCAGTGGATGTGATGACGGATCATGCAAAATTTCTCATTTTTTAAAATTTGGTACGAGCCTTCTACTTTCACATCTGTTGTACGGAGCCCAGCACTTTTGACATTCGATTCGTTTTCTAGCATCCATCATCCACAAAGGTCTTCTAATTTTTTACGTATAGCTCGTCTGCTTCTTGAGGGTTTTCATTTCATCTTAAATGCCATAGAGGGCCGTTCGAGTTGATTTTCCTTGGAGTCCTGAGATAACCTGTCTACAGAGTTCGCATTTGAATTGCACAGAGCGATTTTTTTCGGAGAAGTGCGGTACCAATTTCCTCACCCCGGAGTGATGGGATGCTTGTTAAGCGCGGAGCGGGATGGAACTAGCAGCATGCTCGTAATGATCGGCATCAATGCCACTGTGCTATCCGCCAACTCTTATGTAGAGTAAAAAGAAAATATGAAGAAAGTTAAAGTAAATTCTTCAATTCTAGTACATCTTGTTAAGATTGGACCACAAAGTCTTTGTCGATATGGATAATGAAGCTATCCAAATGGAAACTTTGAAACAAAGTAGCTCCATACCTATTTTGCTAAAACGTCATCCTGAATACTGCTTCTCAGGATCGAGCGAGGAGCGGTGTGAACTCAACTGACGGTTGCGCCTTTCAACTTTAGCCAAATATATCTCGGTTCAGATTGAATCGTATCACTTGAAATAGGTGTCACCAGATGCAAATATCTGTGCTAAATTGCACCAAATTCCATCAGTTTTATCAACTCTTCAAGCCCAAATCTGAAAAACAGAAAGTGCACAGAGAATAGACTGGCCTTTGGAAAGTATGAGTAGATTGCGATTATCAAGAAACGTCGAGCACTCATACCTCAGATCAAAATTTTTTATGGAAACTAACCTTTCTTGTTTGGTCTTATTTCTCTTTCATATTGTTTTGTTACTGATACTTTTAATGGTGGACATTGTGTACTTGTATATTTGATGTTTTAAATTGGTGAAAAACATTGTGTCGTTTTCTTGTTCAGCAATCGCAAGGTTTTTAAACAGCATACATTTACTTCCATAGAAAAACACAATATAATACAACGCTAGCTGACGTTTCGGCGGTATCGCCTTCTTCAGAGCCGCTTTTTCGTGACTTCCAATGAGGAAGTTTAGAACAGCTGATTATAGTCGCATATGGTTGACCTTCTAAACCTCCTCATTGGAAGTCACGAAAAAGTGGCTCTGAAGAAGGCGATACCGCCGAAACGTCAACTAGCATTGTATTGTATTGTGTTTTTCTATGGAAGTAAATGTATGCTGTTTAAAAACCTTGCGATTGCTGAACAATAAAACGACACATTCATATTCCAATGCCGAGGTTAATAGAAAGTCGATCCTGGGAAAAACATTGTGTCAGAAAAAGTAGTCCCACTTGTAACAGCACGGGCCTGATGAAGGCGAAATCGGAAAAACGTTAACCATCGACAGACAGCAACAACAACAACAACAACAACAACGAAACTTAAA
Source organism: Angiostrongylus costaricensis (assembly GCA_900624975.1). Lineage (NCBI taxonomy): Eukaryota > Metazoa > Nematoda > Chromadorea > Rhabditida > Metastrongylidae > Angiostrongylus > Angiostrongylus costaricensis. Next base: position 18,895 of record UYYA01000530.1, read on the forward strand.
CCAACCGCGTATCGACTCAACAAGCGCAGTTCATAAGAACATGTAAATAAATACGGCGATTATTTATACAGAAAGTCTGTTTTTTGAGTGTTAGTAAGGGGTCACATATATTTATGTCCAATTCGGTGTGGTCTTGAGAGCATAGAAAGACGTAAAGATATTAAGCACCACGTTGAATTAATATCACTAGGTTCTCAAGTAAAAGCATTTCAGCTACATCACATTGTTGAACAGCTTAACTACAGGAGACTATAGGAGGTTTTTCAGACGGTTCAACCTATACTAGCGGAAAACGTCTGGCACTGAGAGCTGCATCATTTCCAGAAACCTATCCGGAATTTCCAAAAAAAGGCATCCTTATGGTGAAGGCGGATTCTTAGTGGTGTTATGGTTAACTTTTTCACTTTTATACACGTGGTAGGAGTGCAGCAATAAATTAAGATTTTCCCTGTGGGAATAGTCTTTTTGAAGGTCAAGACCACGGTATCACTACTGTGCATGCTGCGTTACCAGTGATATAATGGAAGGGGGAGTGTAAATATCAACGCGGCAGTTTTGGCAAGTACACTGAGTACAGTAAAACTGTGGGCTACTGCACAGAAAATGGTATACGTTTGTCGCAGATTACTAAATAAGACTGATTTTTGGTTAGCGCGCGATCGGTGTTTGCTTTGCGACTTCCTTCTAATCAACAGTGCTTTTACTACAATTGTAAAAAGCAAGCTTCTAAAGCTGCTCTCAATCTTGCAACTATTACAATGTTTACAATGTTGTATTCTTTGTAAATCACAGGCTCATTCAAACATCTATGAGGGATAAGTGGGCCTAAATCAATTCATCGTTGACAGAGAATGGATGAAATAATGGTGAACACCAAAAATATAGGCATCGATCGATTTGGGAGGTATTTTTATACATTGCTACTAATTACAGTGCGCGCTTTTTATTACACCAAGAATCACCATGTCTGTCATCGTAGAAAATAAATGGTACTAGTTATGATTGAAATAAACTGGTTTTATAAGAATGACAACAAGGTCATGCCGACGCGTTTATGTAAACGAGCACTTCCGGCTTAGTGGATAATGATAACTCCATCATCTTGATGAAGCCACAACAAAGAAAGCTGTGATCGACATCTCGATGAAGATACATCTAACGATCAATACGAGAAAGACTGAGAACTTGGAAGGTGAGAGGTCGATTTCAGAGGAACGACCATTTTTGTAATCGCGTCATGTCTTTGAATTGGATCATACGTTCTACTAAGATATGAGAAATGGAATTACGACAACAGATAGGTAAAATAAATGCAACAACTAGTGGGAAGTTGACTTTAACGTAAAACCTTTGCACTTGTAATCTCTGGATTCTACTGTATATTTGTCCATTTCCTCCCACCGGCTTAGCACCTCATCGTGGTTGGGAGGTGTTTTTGGGTGTGGGGCTGCCATGCACAGCTGAGGGATTCGTTCTCCCAGCAAGTTTTTCCAACCTGAGAAGTGGTCCGGTTTTTCCATCAGAAATCCTAGCTGAGCGAAAACCAGTACCAAGATCGACCAAAATCCTGATATCAAACTAGTCCCATGGTGGCAAATTTTCCTCGTATCCGCAAGGGTGGCGACAGCCTGTGGAGGTGACCACTTGGGGCAGACTTCGGCCCAACTCACTTTGGGACTCCGGAGAATCACATTGGCTAAACCGCAAAAATCCTGTAAAACTATATAAGAAGTCTGTCCACTTATCATAGCGGGGTCCTCCTTCGTAACAATAAGGAAGCCATCTCTACTATTTTTTACCCTCCTTGGAGATTACATGGAAGCTCAAACGGTCAAGCATTCACTATGCAGTTCTTATAGATTCACAGACATCGTTCGAAATATACTTAATCCATTTTAGTCTTTTTATTTACTGTTTATTCTTTTTAGCAGTAGGGTACTTTAAAAAATATAACTACTACGATGCTGAAATATTTTTTTAAAACTCCGGAGCGCAGGTGTCTGCCGTGGAGAACGAACGCGCTATTGTCCTTCCGGGGAATAACGCGTTCACCACCGTTCACAGCATGCGGATCCTTCGTCTCGCCACTGCGTTCGTTGCATATTTGGGCTACCCAGATCAATCCCGTTGACGGCTGATTACTGATGGCGCTGATCGATAGAGCTAGCTGAGAGATAGGCGAAAGGCGTGGTGTGGTTGTGGACGCGTTACTCCCCGGAAAAGACAATAACGCCTTCGTTCCCCACCGCAGACGCCTGCGGTCCGGAGTATTTCAAATATCTCAGCATTGTAGTAGTTATATATTTGATCTAATTCAAAATAATTATTTCTTAAAGGAAGTGAGATTTGTGGCATATGGCATGTGTGCTGAGGTCCGCACAGCTCGTGCAGACGGACAGTCCGAGTATCCGAGTAAGTAAAGAAAGTGAAAACAAAAGTAAACGCTGCAGTAAGCACTTTACTAATGAATAAGCTACCAGATATCACATTTGAGCAGCATGTTTATATCGGTAGATACGCGTGGTACGCCTATAGCACGAACATTAGACATGAGCGGCTGTTTGCACATGGTCGACAGTTATTGCAGACCAACCAAAGTTTTCGTCCGTAAGGAGTCAAAAGATTTGATTTAGACGTGTCTGGGAGATCAAGAGCAAAACCTTGACACATGGTAGGCCTTTGACAAAATTGCATAAGCTGAATAGACAACCACTGCCCTACGATGCTATGATTGGAGACCAATGGATGGTGCATGCATCGTTTAGGTAATGTTTGGCACTGAACGCTTTTGCTTAGGATGAAATAAAAATTGTAGCTTATAGAGGTGGATTGCTACAAGGCCCCTAAAAAGTGACAGTATGGATTGCAGAGATGTGCCTTCTGTCTACAAGAATTCCGGTATTTTATGGAAAAACAGAGATTTCATCGAAATATAAAGCAGGCAGCTCTTTAATTTTTCCTTCGTCAGGTGCAAAAAGCGCAAGTAGTCTTCCGGGATAAAGTAGGATGTCTAGGATGTGGTTTCTCCTTTGCTTTTCAAAGTCTTTAGTTACCAGTCTTCGATTTTCTTCTTTCCCCATTTGTTCTGGAGATAGAACGATGAATTAGAAGGATATTAAAAATACAGAAACGAAAAATTGAAATCCAAAAAAGACAAACAAAACTTAAGCAAATAGAAACCGACCAACATTCATAATGGAAGCAGGGGTTGTAATCGAGAGTGAAACGTTAAGAAAATAGCAACCGGATCCTTGGTTCCTCATTTCCTGTTACAAGAAACGTGATTGCGGATGGGTTTTACTTCTGCCTTTAGACAGATTTCGACTTAACCATTAATTGATAAACGAAGTACACTGTAATCTCAAGGAAGGTGTAAAGGATAAAGGTGTATAGCGCAATTATGCCGATTGTCTATGTCGATTTCACGATTCAAATCGCAACAAATTCCTATTACGTGTTCGTTCCTTGCCTGTTTATGATCTGACAGCGTTTATAAAACCTTGAACCTACTTTGTTTCCACAAAGAGCAGTATAAAGAACATTGGTGATTACCAGCTGTTTGTCCAGGGATTATTTATCGGAGCTGTGAATAGCTATAAAGAGGTCAGAATAAAAATAAGTTTCCCATTTTGTGTTTCGGATGGAGTATTTTTCTTTGGTGTTCTCAGCAAATCTTCCACCAGTAAATGTTCATGGACGTTCTCTACTTCGTAGTTATGGAAACGAGGACTCCAACTATATATCAAAGAAACAAAAGAATAGATGACGTCCATCATAAAACGCATTGCCATTTGGAGACTACTTAGAGTTCTCAGTGTAAATCACAACCTATAACGATTTTTAAGATTGTCTCCACTGTTCATATGGACATCTGACGGCGATGGGAGCGGGTCGGAAACCGAGAAACGGCTTCCTGTTGTCGAGCTGCTGTTTCAGATGGCGAAGTATTCTTTGTATTTGTAATGTTCTAACTAGCAGATGCACATTGCTCACTTTCGAAACCACTAACGTATACACAATCACTGGTTGGACCTCCACCCCGGCCTTACCATGTCTTCGACCTCTCAGAAATCGGCAACTGTATAGTTCATCCGCCCGTGATGGAAGGAGTACTGACACACTCAGCAGCTTGAAATGGTGACTTATTAAAGGGTCTGGTTCCATATTTATTTTCATAGCGATTGCGTGGTATACGTCAGATGTCCAACCCTTTGTGATCTTCACAGATTTACTATTTTACTTAACGAGCTCATAAACTTCATTGTACAATTTTTTGAGCGCTCAACTAAAAACTAGTCTTTTACTAGTTAATAGCACTATTTCATTTGCAGAGGGAATGGTTTAGTGCTGTGAACCAATAAAAGAAACTACCAAAGGTGCCGCGGAAAGCAGTAGAAACTTTTTTGCTGAAGCCAAATGAACTGAAATGCACGTGACATATCCTGAAGCCGCAGGTGCCGTTCTGACTTACAGCTTAGTGGAACTCACAAAAGAGTTGCGAAATGACCAAAATATAAGGAAAAAATTGGAAATCTCGCAAAGCACAATTTGAAATTTTTGCAGATATGTAGGTGATAAAAAATCAGGTTAAGTATGTAAATTTAAATTTTCTAGTTTTATTTCGCTTCATTTTTAGAACAATCGAGCCTTAGCTTATCAGCTAAAGAAAGCACATTGAAGTGGATGCCCCTAAACCAGAAACTTTTTTGTAGATATTAGACAATTCCGATGACATGCCGCACTAGGGCGTATCCTGATTCTTTTTTCTTTGTTTCTTTTTTTGCTGTTTTTCCTTTAATACGTTGACCACGTATCCCATATCGGTCATTTAGACGCTAAAGCGACGAACAGGTGGCCATCCACAGCCAATTATGCGATCATTGCCAGTGACAACTCGTCGTATTAAGGCGATTATCTACGTTACCATAATCTCCTGCTTCTTCCTTCTTATCGATTTTTCTTCTCCAAACGTTTCTCTCACATTCCTTCCTCCCTCCCAGCTATTACAGTTCTTTTCCCAGAGTGCGGTAAAAAGCTGCGTCCACACACTAGTTCTATAAATTCTTCCTGACCCAGAGCCCTTTACAGTACGATCGATATGATCACCGATTTTTGAACTATAAATAAAATCACAACGTATATTCATGTGGTGCTTCAACTCCTAACTTATATACGTCCACCGCGTGCATTGATAGCCCCAGAGAACTACATGATAGTATTCACACTGCAAACAAATTCTGTCGTTCATTAGAAGGGTAGGACAGTAACTCGTCTTCAAGATGTACAACTGGTCTGTAACGTGGTTTCTTCCTGCTTCTCATTGTGCAACGGCCCTAACACGTTTCTTCAAAGAAAATACGGTTTTTTAACAACATGTTGTCATGTTGTGTTGTTGTTGTTGTTGTTGTTGTTTTGTTGTTGTTGTTGTTGTTCTTGTTGTCATGTTGTTGTAAACGTCAGCTTTTACGTGAATGTAGAAGTGGAATAGCACCTCGTGTTTGCTGAACAGAAGTGGAAAGAATTGTTCAATCAATGCCGAGGTCAACAGGAAGTCGGACGTGGGAGTTACAACATGTTGTTTCAATTTAATTATAGCACAGAACTTTTTAAAGGGTGAAATCATCTTTATAAGTGCCTCTAATATTTGCTAAGTCGTTAGTCTTCCTATACGTTTACGTCCTAACTATTTCGTCCTTATCTGAGAGACACAGAAAAATCAAAACAGAAACAACGTTCATATTCCTTTTGTAGGCGTTAGAATCATCCTTTCTAAGAGTCATTAAGAGGGTCATGGAATTCTTTAAAATATGCGCAAAACTATTGTCAAATATCGTAGTCTCCTAAATGAACGAATCTACTTTCTCATGAAGGTAAATACTGAATAATTCAAAAAAAAGAGAACAACAACAATAAAGTTTTGATAAAAACACATTGTGTAACAGTGACAATGTTCTTCTTTATTCTAATGACTAGAAAGGAGAAACCCATCAAGGCGGTTTTGTGTGAGTACGAGAGGAACGGCTTGATTTCTCGCCAGTATAGACAATGGCCCCATTACAATCTACGGATGTTGCTCAAATCAACTTCTCGCCTTCCCGAAGAAGTGGATGTTTGTGCTTGTGATTTTCATTATATTCTAGAGGCTGGCTTTAGATAATAGTAGTAGCAATAGCAGTAGTCTTAAAAGTCGTATCAATAGTTAAAAAGCATTAATGCAACTCCAGTGATGCAGGAATATTTGCAAAGCTCCGGACCGCAGTTGTCTGCGGTGGGAATCAAACCTCCATATTGCACTTTCCAGAGGCTAACGTGTTAACCTCCACACAATGCGCATCCTTCATTTTGCCTTTCTCTCATTAATGGTCTTCCATTTCAAATAACATTAATAATAAAAGTAAAAGAACAGAAATAGCTCTCCATGTTGAGTAAATCCTGAGGAATGCGCCATGCATTCGTCTTCATCAAGTATTGTTAGTGATCATTGACTGTGTATCTGATCTATAAAATTGCTTACCTTGGCCTTCCATTGTATCTGACGAGTGCTGCTATCCTCCCAGACAGGTCCGACGAAATTTTTTCGATCCCGAAGGGACGAAGGCTTGAGGAGCCTCGGACAACGGATCGAACCCATGTGTATTGCACGTCGCCTCTGTCTGCCCATGTCGCCTAACCCTGTACTGCACACGCTGTATTAATAATAATGGTAATAATGACAATAATGGCAGTAATATTAACGATAATAATAATGACAATCACGTGAACAGCCCACGTTGATTTTTCTATAACCAAAATACGCGGTTGCTTTAGAATTTTATAAATTCATGGAAAAGACTTACTCTGCTGCTTCAAAGACATTTGTGATTCTTAAGGATTATTCTTTCATTTTTAAACTTGTTTGCAGGTAAATTTGCAAGAAAAAAAAAACGAGAATGGTAATTAACATTTCTGAAGTTGGCTCATTTGCTTGCAATTATCAAATAAAAAAATAGAGGATAAAGCTCTCGGCGTTGATCAATCCCTGAGGGATGCGCCGTGGCCTTTTACAATGACTCGCGGTGGCCTACCGATGTATCGAGCCAGTGCTGCTATCCTCCCAGACAAGTGTGGTACCAATTTGCCGAACCTGGAGGGATGGGAGGCTTAGTGAGTCATAGGTACGGGAATCGACCCCACGTGTGCCGCAGTGGTGCCTACATCCACTGCTCCACACGCGCCCATCGCTTAGAGAATAGTTTTTGGATCTGGATGCGTCCAAAATTACATAAATAAAAAAGCATTAAAATTTAAAATTTGTGCAGAAATACAAAACCACGTACGAGTGGTTGTGAGAAAAGTAATGATTTGAAACTTTAAAGTAAAATAAACCATAGTGACTATTCCGGTTGTTAGAAAATATCTCATTTCTTTCATTTGTAACAAATCCTTAAATAGTCTATTTGCTCGGGAATTTGTTGACAAAAAAGGATCTGCAGATTCTAAAACAGCACGCATAGCAAAAAACGACCCCGATCCAGACCAACAGATGGGAGCAGGGTAGCGAAAGGTATGGAAAAGCGCCAGTGCTCAGGCAGCGCGTGAGGACGGTCCGTCTCTGTAGCAATAATGAGGTGCTGATAACCAAATATGATATAAGAGATTGTTACTTTAATAAAGCAGATTCGGCTTAGCAAAACTCAGTATTTTGACCTTAGAGCAGTTTTCATGCCATTTACATTAAACCCACCTGAAGAGAAGGCTTGATGGTCGGCGCGAACCCAAGCAAATAATCTGCTGCATATCCTAATATCCACATGTTCCTCAGAAAGAAATTAAGTGATGACTAGACGCACGTAATCGCTGATAATTCTGCAACTTAAACTCTATGGCTATCTGATTTGAACACGTATAATAACCTCTTCCACTACTTGATCGGCCTACGGCACAAGTCCGTTACGTATTGCGTCAATATCGAAATGATTCATTCCTCAAAACCATTGTCACTATGACAAAATAAGTTTTGTATGAGTTATACACTGTGGTCGGGTATTGGCATATTCGTAAGAAATCTATGAAAGCTTGCAAAAAACAACAATTAAGCGCACCATTATGCTGTTGTGGTGGATACGGTAGACGCCAACACTGAATCATGAACGGCTACTTAGCCCTATTTGATAGACGTCCGAGTAGTTCGTCGGACCTTATTTGATGTTTTTGTGGATTCACATGCTATTTCATCAGCGGTTGCATCTTCTATTTCCCACGAGGATTGCCTGAAAATTTCATAACATCTTGGAATTCTCTGTGACACCTAGTTCTCACGGTCTCTTCAAATCTTTAATCTCTCCAATCAAACCTTCCAAGGGTTCTATCTGTGTTCTTCAAATGACGTTGAAATTGTTTTCGTTTATTCTGCTATTTTTGTTAATTCATCTGGGTTCGTGAAATTTTGGTAGACAACTTCCCAAGGCAATAAAGTACATTTCCAAATTGGTATTTTCCGCAAGAAACGGATCGATAAAGAACAATTTGAACTGCCTTCATGTGAAGAATAAATAGAATCCCCAGGGGCCGTTAGGGCTACCAATAATGGTGCGCTCATTTAAAAGCGTTCCCGTCTCAGAACTAAATGAAGTGCTCATTTTTATGTACCAGCAGGATTCACTCAGTAGTTGGGAAAAACGAACTTATGTTAATTGTTGCAATATGAATCGCAGATTTAGGTCTTGTTGAGATTGTGCATATTTATAAGCAGCAAAAATATTTCCAGAAATATTCGCAAGTAAAAATTTGCTATAATGATAATAAAATAATGGTTACAGTAAGAATCAAAAACTTCATAAATCAAAGTCCTGGGATCACCATCAGTAAACTTTTCATCAACCTTTTTATACGGTGGATTAGGCCTTTGGAATAGCACAAAGGGTATCACACTTTCCTTAAATCTTCTTAAAAGTGCTTTTGAAGGAAAGGTAACCACAGCACCACAGATTTTTTTCTCATTTGAGATTCCGGAATGCTGAACTTCTTAGCTTTAATGAACCTGTTGCAAGGCTCTGCAGTTTATTGTCCTCTATGCGAAGAAGCGTTGTTGGAAGTGACAACAAATGTCTTTCATCAGTCCTTCAGTCCACACTCAATCCACTGGCTGCTACAAAACTCAGAACTTACTAATTATTTTTATTTGTTTATCCATTTGACTTGTCATCAAACATTATGCAGATCCTCGAAGTTTTTTCAATCGGCTCGTTGCATAACATCCGTCATCGACGGTTGTCTCCGGATTTGCTTGTGGGTTCGAGTGCTACATAAAGGCTTCATCTTCTTCTTGGAGGTTGTTGAGGGCTAATAAAGCTGATTCTAGTTAAAATCCTAGAGTAGCTTTTCTGGATAAATCGGATATCTCCATCACAGTCATTCGCAAGGCTGTGTGTATCGGAATAGTTTGCCAGAGAAGTGAAATATCGGTATTTTTCTTAGTTCACCATGGTTTCGGTCGAACTAGTGGGCATCGTGCATTTATTGCATGACATCTCTAACGTTATGTTTTCCATGGCGTGATACTATTGTGCACGTTGGAATACATCTCCTATGGACCAAATTTTAGGAAAAAAAATTCCCGCACTTTTTCGGTGGTGGAAACGTTATGAACAAAATGAATATAAAATATGCGTCAGTCCCGTTGACGACTGATTGCTGATGGCACTGAACGATAGAAAACTAGCCAAGAGACAGACTAAATGAAGAACCCGCATTGTGTGGTAGTGAAAGGGTTAGCTCTGGGAAGGGGTAATACCTCGCTCATTCTCCACCGCAAACACCTGCGGTCCGGAGTTATGCAAATATCTCAGCACCATTGTGATTGAATATAAAATAGTAGACTGTTCGATTCAAATGAGACCTATCCTAGTTCGCTCATCATTTTCGGTGAGCTTTAGAAATTTTTTGAAAGCCTTGCAAAAGATTAATAGAAAAGTTGGGAGTTCACGCTGCATCAACATTTTATTCTTTTGCAAGCCATTACATGCAGGTGCTGTATTTCATCTACCGCATAACATTCTTTATTAAAGCACCACGGAAAACGATGATGTAATAGCAGAGAATAAAAACGAATTACAGAACATTGGTAATGAGAACAGTAGTGGTATTTAAGAAAATTTAAAATATAGCCTCATAACGATTGCATTTTTCGAGGAGAGTCAGCTTTCTTCCAGACCAACATCCACCGAGGTCTCTTCACGAATCTTTCAACTTCTGTTGCGGCTCTAACGTCACCGTGATATTTTCTGTTATCCAAAAGTCGATTATTGATTACTTTTTGTAATGTTTTCAAACGACTACTGTTTTCTGTTCATCCACTCCACTTTCAACTTTATCGACGGCTACTAAGTGTTGAGTTATAAACTGAGTTCTGAAGGGCATCATATCACAAAAATTGTAGACGACAATCGATGTTGGCAGGAAAATATATTTCTTCAGCACAAATTATAACTTGAAATCTTCTTAATATTTTTATCCCATTTTTATTTCTTGTTTATTTTATTTTTATTTTATTATTTTTATTCTCTTTTTATTTTTTATTTCATATTTATTTTTTTATTAGATGTTATTTTCTTTAACACTAAATCTGAAAGTTTGCGATATGGGAGCTTCTGGCGGCTTTTATCGAAATATTTTTCAATTTATGATTATCCCACGAATCGTCCTAAAACGCACATTTTCAACCACACTTGCATTAATATTCTGCAAATGTCGGCTGGGAACTTGGAGGTTATGCGAGGTTGAAAGGAACAAGTGTGGTAACGCTTTGCGTGAGAATAAAACTTGGATGCAAAGCTGCAGAAACGAATTGCCATGACGACGTTTCATTTGGTCTGATCAGGACCAACAAGCATGCAATACAACGATGGCTTCAGTAGTACCAACGGCATGACCGAATCCACCATCACTTTGTTGAATCAATAATTCCAAATGAGGTCAGTTTCGACATAGGATGACAAAAGCTGCCGATATTGTGAACTTTTCTAGAACACAATGACAAACGGTCAGTCCATTTATTATTCTGGGCTGAAGTCTCCACCTCGCAATGTAAAGGTAGGTCTGAATAGTCCCTTCAGTAATAACCAACACGATTTGAGATGAAATGGATAATTCAAAGTTGACTGCGTGTGAAAACTATTCCTCGACGTTCAATACACTTTTTCATTTTAAATAGTGCTGCACTGAGTGATCAATGAACATGGAAAACAACATGAACGAGGAACTAGATAGAAGAAGGAAAGCAGCTTGGGCCGCATTCGGGCTCCTCAAAGAAGCCACCGATCAACTGAAGGACCTGAAAATCCGCGCTCATCTCTTTGATTCTACGGTCCTCCCAGCGTTCTGTTATGCTGCAGAGACGTGGGTTGATACTTCAACTACGTCAAGAATGTTTCGAACTACTCACAGAGCGCTTGCGCGATGTCTTCTGAAATATAACCGGCACTCTCAATATCTAGCCGGAATGTAAAGCTCTGACCTTCGAAACCTGTCACATCTTCGAGATCCAGGAGAATATACATCGACAGCGAAACATAGATGTGCCGGTCACATAATGAGAAAAACAGACGGCAGATGGACGAAAGGAGCAGTAGAGTGGACTCCAAGAGAATGCAAACGTCTTCTTGGACGACCACCTACACGTTGGGCGGACGTGTTCGTAAACAAAGTTAATCAGCTGTTTTACAGATCACAGTATGAGACTCGCAAGCGTTGCCATACTCGAACAAGACCACCACCATGGACTACGATTGCGAGAGAAAGGAACGAATGGCATATATGCTGGGATCCGCACAGTTCGTGAAGACGGACCGTCCAAGTATCCAAGTAAGTAAGTAAGAATAGTGCTCCCCTTATCTTACGCATGAAGCAGTACTGAACATGCCAAAGCAAACGCTGAAGCGTCAACGGCGCGGTAATCTATAGTTTTTGAATAGCCCTTCTGTTTCCAGCGTGAATTGGTAGTACGTGAGAAATGGATTTCAGCCTTGCTTTTCATGTGGGCAAAAAGTTTTCGCAAAGAACAACCGCTTTTTTTCCTAGAATTGTTTGCCACCTCGTTGTTGCAAGGGCTATTACGGGTGTTGAATAGCAATGCACATTAGTACAGCTCTACCATGACACGGTTATTCACATCACGAAAGAACTCTTTATCTATATCTCGAAGACTACCGAAAGGAAGAAAATAGTAGGAGTCGCCGCCGTTGTGAAGGAACTCGAGTTTTCAGTTCGAAAGTTCACCCAGTGTTCGACAAAGCTTTATCTCCACCTACTGTGACAACTTCGGAGTACCTCCAGAATTTCAGGAATAGGAATTCTTCACAGCGCAAAAAACAGCAGAGCGGAGGTTATGCTAGAAATCACGATTTTGTGTAAATACGAGTTAATCAAACAGTATCTAACCACTCTTTAGGCAATTTCTTCGTCACTGCATAGCCATAACGAGGGCCATTTCTAGACTCGTACTTTTGCAAAATTTTCAACTTTTCATCTTATTGAAAAATCTTACAAACTGATTAAATATTTTATAAGTGTCAATTTTTTGATATTTAGTCTGCTTATGTGCTAAATTTGAAAATTCCACCAAGCAAAAGTCATATCGTGTTTGTAGCGAGGTGGTTAGGGTTGCCCTAAAATACGCATGTGATGGTTGGTTTAATTTCGTACTCCAGATTATCTTAGGCCTCCATTCCTTCAGAGTAGGTTGATCGACAGTGGGCTTGTCTGTCTAAAGTGAAAAAAGCACTTTTATTCACCTCTGTGACTACTAGATGAGATAAATGTACGGCCTATCTTTAACGGACTGCTCAATTTTCCGTTTCATAGAGTGCTAAAACAGTGCTTGCTCGGCAATCGCTAGTTTACGAAGTACTTCGGCCGTCTGTAAGAATCTCAATGGGGCGAAAAACATGTTCTAGGGCTCTTTATTGAACGAATTGGGCAGAACATAATTGTGGGTTTAGAACAGACTCGAACAACACTCAATAACCAACACATTTCGTTGTGTCTCTCTTCCTAGGACAACACCTACTTGACCAGTTACTCAACATTGAGATTTCTTGGACAACACATAAACGATTCTATAATCCCGTGAAGCAATTGAAAATCGGTCTTCTCCTAACTACGTCTGATGCGAGTTAATTGTGCAGTCGTATTTTCCTCGGCAATTATTCCTGTTTTAACCAGCAGTGCTTGTCTGGGGTTTAGCTTAGATCACGGTGATTATAAAAAAATATTTTCACACCAGACGCCGGCAGGAAACCTTGAATAATGCTTCATATTTCCATCTTTCTACTCTTTCATTCTTTTTTATCAACAGAATTAATAACCACTTCTCATAACCTTCTTGGATTGTTAAGTTAACACGATGTTGACAAACATGTTTATTCAGCTAACGTTTCGACGTCTCGCTCTTCCATTCTTAGGCTTTGCTTTACTGAATTATTTTGTTGTTAATAAAGCCAATAAATGCTTTTTAAAACAGTCATTCATCTTTCAGGAATCAGTATAGAAGCTGGAAAAAGTCGACTTTTATTTATCGCTTTGAATATTAACGAATAGTGTTAGCAGATCTCGAAACAATGTCGAGCCATTTGTGACAGCTACCTTGTTGTCAAGCAATAATATATCCTGTTTGTAAATCACTTACACTATTTACATTTGCCTTTGTAACGCCAGGGCGTGTGTGGCGCAGTGGTCGGAATTGCCCTGCAACACACACATGGGATCGATCCCTTCGCCCATGGCTCACCAAGCCTTCCATGGCTCGATACATTGGTAAGCCATTGCGAGTCATTGTAAAGGCCAGATATGCATTCAATCACCTCCAACAATGCTTAGTGAAGTCGAATGCGTTGCCCATCTTTCAGAGATTGATCAACGCCGAGAGCTTTATACTTTATCCCTTTATTCGTAAAGCCATCCTGTGGAAAAGGATAACATTTCCCGTATTCAGCCCTATATATATTTACTGATTTTAACAAAAAATACCCACATACCTCACCTAAAAATCACTTTCACTTCTATCAGAAAATTGTTCTGTAGGGGCCTGTGGGCAATTGTTTTCCCAAAAGGCAAACAAAAGCGAGGAATGCTTTCTCAAAACAGTAGCGAGTTTTTCGCAATCGATTTGCACTTTACAGACACATTTCCTGTCTTTCAATTTTACAATATGGCTGCACTTAAGAAGCTATGAAGAATTTCTGTACCGTATTCAACGACTAGGAAAGTTTCTTTCTTTCTCATTCGTCAATAATCATTCAGCAACTTATAGCTTCTAGGCTATTCACATTCTCTAAATTTTTTGTATTCCGTTAAACAAAAGTTCATTTAATTCCAGTGTTTAAAGCACTTTGATCATTAATATGGGACAAAGGAACTGTTTAGAGTGATTAGTTCACGTTCGCCAGTCTTCGTCTTCCTGACTTCTGACTGCGTCATTAATTAACTCTGACGAGTCTCTGAATGGAAATCCACTTATTTTCTTACTGGGTGAACTCCAGCGGCCTTCAGGAGCTCGAAGCGGCTGCGAGAAATCCAATTCAGCGCCGATACCATCCATACTGGATTTTCTGGAGAAACCTGCAAGGTGTCACCTGTAATTACGCCGTTACAAAAAAGAAATCGCGTGTTATATATTTGGAATGCTTATTAGTTATTCCCGCATTAAGGTCCGTTTTTAATCTTCATCAAAAAATGTACATATATTAACTCGCGCTCACTTGGTTTCTAAAATGGCTTCGCCTCAAATTTTGCCGTGTAAGTCACAACATTTGTTGTATTCGTTTCGTTGCCTACAAATCGCCATCAGTGAAGAGATAGAGATCCCAGATGCGCTCAGCTGCCACTATAAGAGAAACTTGTTTTCTCAGCGGCATACTGAATTTCGGTCCACCGTGATACTTCGAGGAATTCCGAAATAGTATTGCAGCCTTTCCGAACCACTAGCATGCACAATCTCCCACCTTTGTTAACTGAAGGGAGACTTATCATCTCGGACTAGTATTCTTCCACGAAGGCGGTAGGGAATTCAGCATTTAGTCTAGCGAGCAAGCGAGTAAGTTGTTACAGAATAGGTTCAGCTATGTTGTATGTTAGCTGGGAGTTCAACTATGGTTATAGATGTACAGTTTATGAATGCTACTTTTGTCGACGATGTTATCCAACTGCAAATTAATCAAATCAACCATCGAAGATCTAGTGGGATAAGATTGTTTACATGAACACGTCGTTGATGTTGGTGGCTTGCTGAGCTCTCGTTATCTCGTTATCAGCAGATCGTCATTATTTCGTTGTTAACTAGCAGTTCAATATCCTTTTATTTGCCATAACAGCCATTATGAGAAGCTTTCGTGCCAACGAGATACCAGAACTCTTATAAATACCAGTAAGCTTGAAAAATTCCAGTGCAAAACTCTTTAAGTGGTTTTGTTCGTATTTTTTTGAGCAAACGCGAGGTGTTATTGTTCTTTGTTCACGATTAAGCTGACGTTTCGGCGAATTTCGCCTTCTTCAGAGCCTGGAAAGGTCAAGTTGATAGCAACTCACTCGGCCAGACGCCTCCATAACCAAACAAAGAAACCCCAAACCAAGATTTCAATCACTTTGAACACAGCTTTGCACACTCACCGCTTTCTATGAGGTCTCCACTAAGTATGTCACGTAGAGACCAACCGCACAGAAATCACGTGGAAGTATAATGTGCCCCTCACATCAGAAAAGCAGTTTTATATACTGCCCTATATCACGCGTGATAATGAGGCATTCCTCCCTGCGGTTCATTTTCGGATTTAAGTGGTGTACAAAGGGAAAGAAATGTATCCGCCATACAGAATTTCATTTTTCGAAAAAAACTTTGGTAAGAATTGAAGTAGTTCGTTCTTCCGATTTGCCCACCCGGCGAAACTGGCAGCAGCAAATTTAATAACAGAATTAGGAAAGAGCTGCTACTACCGGAATAAAACCTGTTGATATCTTCATATTCCTGGTGTACGTTAAGAGCTATGCACCGAAGGATATTGCAGCCACAGAAACGTGCTTCTCACCGTTTCCTCTATGTTCCTTACTATCTTTTTTTTTTTAAAAATATTTTGTCCTGCGCGTCTTCAAGTCTAAGGCGCGGATCCGAGCACTTTTCAGACTCAATTCGCTTCCTCGCACCCATCATCCACCTAGGTCTTCCAAGTTTTACATGTAGCGTCGGCTGTTGCTCGGGCATTTTCCTTTCGTCACTAACCTCTTCGAATACCTGTCTAATTGATTGCTCCTAGAGCCTTGAGATAACCAGACTACAGCGTTCCCACTTAGACTGCAAAGAGTTTTTTCTCGGACAAGTCCGGTAGAAATTTGACCACCTGGGATGGATGTAAGACTTGGCGAGGTTCGTACAGAATTGAACCGGCACTGTTCCCATGATAACCAGCACCACTACCTCTGTGTTATCCGTCCCTACTAGCCAATTAAGTTGTGAAAAAATTTGTTTTAAGCACCACGTCTACTCTTAGTTTTCGATTACGAGAAAGTAGTGGTGCTCTTTCTTAGAGAAAGTTCCGGTGTGTCACAACACTCCGTACTTCGAGCAGCGCTGTTCACCTTCTCTAAAGTTATATCTATACTGTGTTGAAAGCGATTGAAAAACGATGAAGGAAATAAACAAGCCTCAGAGCATGTATTGCATCTCGAATAACCAAACAATTTACAATTTTCAAATCGATCATCATTTCATCAATTTTCTTTACGTTTTAGTGCTCTGAATTTTTTCCTTGTTTAGGAAAATTTCTTGCTTGCCTTCTAACCTTTTCTTTCCGAGAACATTCGGATTGATCCAACACGAAGAAAAAAGAGTTATCTTTCGTTTAATAAACATTATTAGTGCAGTGGTTTTATTAGCTCGTGCGCGACTGCATTGATGAGGACGCCTCCTTACCGCGATTATGGCGGCCGCAATTTCGTCGTCATTTCGAACCCATTCACTTCAGAAAATTCCATTCGACAGCCTATACGCCTATGCGTATGGTGCACACATGAATGGCAGCTACTGAACATCATGCAGGAACCCTATTTTGTTTTTTAAGCTTATCTCATTCTCTTCTCAACGAGCTAACTGCACACAAACAACTGCACACATCTGAGCCTTCTAATGCGCTATAACTCTTTTTGTCTTATCTCCTTAAAGATGTATTCTGATAACGACAGATGTTGAGGGCCGAGATTTTTGTCATTACCTCCGTATTTGTAGTCCGAGACTTTCACCTCGACGAAATCACCATCATAGATAGCCTTGGCGTAAAAACACCTACAAGTGACGCCTGATACCTCCGTATTTCATCGCGGTAGGTACAATCCTCGCAATCTGTCAGCCAATGGGTCTGATTTATGTTCCAGCATGCTTTCCGTTTTGATGTGACCTTAACCGGAAAGGTTTGTGACTGGTGAATTCTGACGATGCCTGATATCGGCCCCTTCAGCACAACGAGGATGCTATGCTAGCAAAATGCTTGTGGAGTTTAGACCTTTACAACAGAAAATTTCCTCTCGTTAACGTTACAGCTTTATACCTTTTTAGTAGACATTCTCTGTTATAGCACCCCTAAAAAATCGTGTGCACGCGGAATCTCGATGAGTCTGCATGGTTTATAAAATAATCAAATAAAAACGTAATCTTGATAAAAATATAAAAGATTTACTTATAAACTACTATTTTTCTATAAGAAACAGAGATAATTTGATAGTTTAATGGAGTTTCCATTCCTCTCCTAAACCCGTTAAAGCTGTCAGTGTTCTCCACTCATTCAATGTAGTTGACCAGCGTCATATTTTTGTCTGAGCATCTTATAGTTGCTGTTTAGGGGTAGAAACACCTATAGATAGCTAATAGAACCTTGTCATGATAGCTGGAAATACTCCTAGCTATCATGTCAGAGTGCGCGCATAGAGCAGTGGCTTGAGTAGCCGTGCAATACACATGTGATCAACTTCGTGCCCATTCGTGCCCAACGCTCACCAGGCCTTCCATCCTTCCGGGATCGGAAAATTGATATCAGACTTGTTTAGGAGTATGACAGTGCTGATCCATTACAACGGTAGAGGCGAGCGCGAGTCATTGTACAGGCCAGATATGCATTCAATCACCTCTAACAATGCTTAATGAAATCGAATGCATAGCGCATCCCTCAGGTATTGATCAATGCAGAGAGCTTCACCTTATCCAGCCTTATCTTGTGTAGTTTCCTGGAGTATACATGGTGTGTCTACCTATTGTACGCTTATCTTTGCTACCTTTTTCACCTTTTATATTTTATTTTTATGCTACGAAAGCTTTTATATACTTTTCAGCTATTTGATCGCAAAACTTTGCTCGCATTGACGGGCAGAATATACACTCTTCGTATAAAGGCGAGCACACCAACGCTTTCATCCATGCGCACATCTATTTTTCTATGAAAGATATAAGTCAGTATTCCAATGCAGCAAAATTAGGTAGTTGGTCACTTGAATTCCTTTAAATCTCTGGTCAAACACACAGCAGCTTTTGTTCATCATTCAACATTGGCTACAGCATCTGAAAAGAACTCACGTAAATTCGTGATTAAGCAGAGTAGGATCCTTTCCTTGAGAGAGATACACAGACTCGAGTCAAATTAAAAAATCTGCTGTCTTGACTTTCGAATTATCACTTCGGCAGCTTCGTTTCTTAACATTTTCACGTACTGATATGGGGAGTTTTCTCGAAGCATTCAGCAATACGGAAAAAATACAAGTTAAATTTTCCCTTATATACTTCCTTGTGAATTGGTTCTACAAATTCCTCCCATCCATTCATTCCTTCCATCTAAAGAGATTGACCAGTGGGCCATAAAACACCATCGTTTACCTTAAGTGCAACGATAAAGATAGTGGCTTGCGTGCACGGCGTGCCACTTCAGCAATTATTTCTTCGGCTTTGTTTCTGATGGTTGTAGGAGTTTTTTCTGCCAATATTAATTCCTCAGATTTTTCGCTTCGCTACGATCCTGAGCAAGATGAATAGGATTCGTCTCTCTACAGTCGGAGATTGGACGTAATATTAGCAAAAAGTTCACAACTGGCCTACTGTATATGTCATTAAATTACTCCTTTTTGCCGTTCTAAGGTGAAAAAGTTTCCCAGAGAAACTCCTTTGTTATTTCCGCTCGTTTTCTTTTTTTACATTATTAGCATTATCCTGGTTATTATTTATTAATATTTCTACTGCCACGGTGGGTATGTGGAGCAGTGGTCGGAGGTGCCTTGCAACACACACGTGGAATCGATCCCCGCGCCCATGGCTCAGCAAGCCTTTCATCCATTCGGGCTCGGCAAATTGATACCAGACCTGCCTGGAACAATAACAGCACTAGCCCGATACATCGGTAGGCCACCGCTAGTCATTGTAAAGGCTAGATATGCATTCAATCACCCCCAAACGATGCTTAATGAAGTCGAATGCATGGCGCCTCCCTCAAGGATTGACCATTGTCAAGGGCATTATCCTTCATCCTTTATTTTCACTGCCACTACCATTACTGCAATTTTGTTGCATCGGCAAAAGTAAACAAGGTTAATTAGAAATGCACATATTTTAGAATTCGTAGAGCCTTCGTGCGTGCGAGTGTGCTCATAGTACTTAACTTTTAATGTTCTCATTGGCTATGACTCTAGATGGAGATTGATTTTGTAGCAAAGCACAAAAATGATTACTTGAGAGGGAGAAAAACGAAAGAAGTTGTATTGACACGTAAAGATTTTGTTCGTTTTCGTTCATCTTGCCTATTGGATTTGCCTCTACTCGAAGCGAAACTCCCTTCCGTGATTGCCCACTTGGCATGGTGCTAAATGCAACTGTACATGACATTCTGCTGTGTTATCAAGAATGTTTCGAAAACGACATATTCAGTTATTCGAGTTCATGAAGTCTCGTCATTATCAATGAGTCGCAGGTCGTCACCCTCTCGAGTAACCTGATACGAGGACATCAATAACAACATAAATCCATACAATCTCGGTAATATCTCACTAAGAAAGTGTTCAACAGACGCTAGAAGCCCAATCTATTCCCATTCCCACGGTTGAGGTAAATGCATGCTATCGCATCTTAATGCCCCAAAGAATGAATAAGCCTAAATGACTTTATGCTAAGGTGCTCTTTGTAGGGGCACGAAATTTGTGTTACAAAGCAGCTTCTAAAGGGGATGCGTGTAGAGCAGATGTTAGCGGCGTCCCGCAACACATGGATGCTGCTTGGTTCGATTTAGCACCTCGTGCAAACCAAACTCCCATCTATCCATCATTAGCAAGCTATTACCCCATTTTATGAGAAGATAAAAGTGCGGGTTTTGCTTAGAGGTTGCTCAGGAAAGTACTTGTAGAGGTCAAAAATAAATTCAATCACGTCTGCATTGCTCAGCGAAGTCAAGTAAGTGAGGTCTCTTCAAAGGATTTACTGAAGCCGAAGATTTCATGCCTTTATCATTTGAGGGGCGGTAATAAATGTGGTTTTCTCTTACATGGTAATTCTTATTCTCACTTGAAGAAAGAGCCACTAGCCTTTTATTCGAATAATGTATCACGGATAAGAAGCGTAGTTCTTCTCAACCGTTTACCTCCTCGTCGTGGCTAGGAGATGTTCCTTGATGTCGGGCTGCAATGTACAGCGGGGGAATTCATTTTTCCTGGTAGGGTCTCCTAAGCTGGGAAAGAGCGTTTTAGCTACTGGTACAGGATGCATTGCTGCCAAAAACGCGAATCGTATTGAATGGCGACAGTAGATCAACATCTGTCCTGTCGAGAGCGCCGTCGAGTGAGATTCTCCATCCGATCGATGCTCCACTTTAATGGATTTGCCTCGATGCGACAATGAGCATCCACAACGCTTGGATGACCAGCTGTGGACCATCAACTCGGATCAACGTGGCTCTGAAGAATACGGAGATAGCGAGACGTTAGCCGAATAGATTCTTTTATCTGCCTTGTGTTTGCTTATCAGTACAGGAAGGTATGAACTCACTCTATTCTCTCATTGCTACTACGGTGTCATCTACCTAAGCAGTAAAGTAGAGGAATTCGGAATATTTGAAGCAACTATTGGGGATCTCATTACATCGTGTCACATGCTTTGTGATTATTCCATTTCGTTTCAACACGCTCTTCACTTTGGTCAACGCAGCCGTTGAAGAATAGGCGGCTTTGATTCGGCAGCTCAACTTGCTCGATACAAACTCCGCACTAGCTGCTGGCGTTACTTTTTGTCTATAGTAACCAGCTTGAGTACGTTGTCATCAACAGACGCACTTTTTCAATTGCTAGCGAATCATATTTCATTTTTGTTCCTCTTTCTCTTACGACCACCACCCTCTGCTGCTTTATAGGGCCAACACCTTACAGACTGGACCTATTTCATTTCCATGACCACTCCTTACGGCTATTGAGTCCTAATTATTACCGCTACAACTGGGTTCAGCTCACATGAGGAAAGTGTTCATGCCTGACAACATTTTCGATGATTATTGTCCCGTTCATCCACATCAATTACATTAAACAGCATTTTGAAGCAAAATGCTCTGATTCACCTAGTGATTATTGCTTCCTGCTCTTATCCTTATATTTTCCAACCGAACCTCCTACGTATACATTTTCTCCCTGGTTTTTCTCTTTCCGTTCGTCAAAAGCGGCTGCTGGCTTGGACAATTGCCAAAGCTCATCGTATATTCAAGAGATTATGCTCATATGCGACAATTGCCGTTTACCATATCCGACCATATACCGAAGTAATACTATGGGAGCAAGAAATAGTAGCCAACGGAAGGTATGGAAAAGATCAGGTAGTAGAGTTTTGAATGCCATCCTTTATTTAACTTAACCATGAATGACGGGAGTCACTCTCTACCATTATTTATTACTGGCGAGGTCACATAGGGATGCTATCATCTCCAATTTGAAACCTAGCAAAAGTTTGCATCATTGCATGACATCCCTTGCACTGACTATGATTACGGTTTCCGTGATCAAAACAGCATTTGCAGATTAATAATAAGCAGAATAATTCCCAGGATCGACTTTCTATTAACCTCGGCATTGGAATATGAATGTGTCGCTTTCTTGTTCAGCAATCACGAGGTTTTTAAACAGCATACATTTACTTCCATAAAAACACAATACAATACAACGCTAGCTGACGTTTCGGCAGTATCGCCTTCTTCAGAGCCTGGAAGGGTATACTTACATACAATCTACTAGGCCAAACGCTTCAATAACACTTACAAAAAGACGAAAGACTCTTTGGTAATTACATAATCAACAACTTCTCGAAAAAACCCACCGCTTTTTCGTGACCTCCAATGAGGAAGATTAGAACAGCTGATTATAGTCGCATATGGTTGACGACTGCACCATCCCACCCGACTGCTGTTTAAAAACCTCGCGATTGCTGAACAAGAAAACGACACATGCAGAATAATCTCAACGGAACGTAATTGCTCGCATACTCACTCTCTACATCACCTGCTGTCACATTTGAAGGCACTGCAAGTGTGACTTACGACTTACAAAATGATTCCTACAAGCACTGTTCGGCTTGTGCGTGCGTGCGTGGGTGAGTGCGTGTGTGTGTGTGTGTATGTGTGTGTATGTGTGGTATATATATATGTGAATCTACAAAAAATGTTCGACCTACTAAAGTATCGCAATCTACGTGTAGTTCAACGTCGATAAAAACTTTCGTTTTTTGGCAGATCCTAGGACCCTGGTGGTGGCGATCTACGTCGTTACCGTGCGTCCTGCACCTGCTCGCCATTATCTTAGTCATTGCCCTCCTTAACCGACAACGGATTACGACGGTCAGCAGCTTCTGTTGCATGTGGACGAATATGCAAATGAGACCCACCCTCTCCGTTCCCGTTCACATATCACTTGTTTCCTCCCTACTCGATCTCCTCATTAACCTCTCACGACGCCATTCTCAATGCTACCCAAATGGCAAATACCGCAGTCGTCAGATCTCCGGTACTTTACTTTCGATACTTGCTCCTTCTCGTTTTTCTTCGGTTTTATTCTATAATTTGTTCTATAAATTACAGTGCATTTGCTAGTAAAAGTTGATCGTTTACGTTTACTAAAAAGACGATATTATACGCGAAATTTTAAACGTTTTTCTACAAACAGCATGCTTCATTTTGCCCTACGACTTTACAAGCGACAAACGATATGTAATTTTAAGTCTGTTCTATATGTGACAGATAATTATGTGACCATCAAGCTCACCTCCTCTGATGGAATGAGGCGATTTGGCAAGCTTATCGATATGTTGGAGTTGGTTGAACTACCGTATGTTCATAAAACCTTTATAGGAGAATCTTGAAAAAGGTCAAAATGGACCGCAAAAGAAACCTTAATGAGCAAGCAAATCTATTAATATTTCAAAGCCAACTTTCCTTTAACCTCAGTATGGCTAATCGATATGTATTCTTTCTTTGATAAGCTTACACGAGGTTGATAAATAATGTTCATTTAGTTAGCTGATAATGATACCGACTTCTACAGGATGAATTGTCTGGAGAAAGCAAGTGGTTATCACTAGACAATCACTGTTGTCCATAACAACATCTTATATAAAAGAGCATCGCCGAGTGAGTATGGCACATTCGAGAGAGATGTTCCACTGAAGAGCATCCGGCTCGATGCGCGACGAAGACACCACCTTGAGAACACGAACATACTTTAGACCATCGACTCGGATCATCGGCTCTGATGAAGACGAAACCGTCGAAACGCTAGCCGAGAGTAGTGAAGAAACAAATTTATTAATATTTTTTAGGTTTGGTCGCATACAATTACGGTTGTAATTGAGTATATTTACTGCATAACTCCTTGATCAGGTAATTGCAGTAACAATGACAGTAAGGATATCCTAGTCTCGGTTTGTCATGAAGCTTTCATGAAGAAAAACTACCTTGTGTTCAAAGTCGTAGATTGTCAATTATTCGTAGATGAAAGACGTATTATTGCTCCGAGACAGACATGGTAACAGTTGAGCGTCTTGAGCATCTCGTCTATCCAATTCTCAACCTCATCTTTCTCTGTGCTTCGTTGTCCTTCTCTCTGTTAACTCATCGTTCTCAATAATCTCTTATTTTCGTCTTCTTATACAGCATTTTAATTACGTTAGCAATGACTTGCATTAAAACTTCTTACATCTACATGAACAAAGAAGTTCTGGGTAGCGCACTAGAAAATTGTGGCCAGCGAATAATTTCCTGGAAACCCAAGAAAGATAAAAAGTACTAATATTCTATATATTTATAAAAAACCGCATGAAAAGGATAGGTGGTGAGTGAATCAGAGGATAAATATGGGAAACGAGTCCCATTATTTCCTCTTCATATCTTGTGTCATCATTACTGCTTTCATTCTTTATTCAAAACCGTCATGGATGACATAATAAACAAAACAAATCCATCTAATGTCATTTGAGAGAACTTATTTCGCACGAAAGGTGTGGTCTAGAGTACCACAGTATGTATGGTAGCTCATCACCTTAGAACGACGCATACCTGCATACATAGATCACCTCCTTGTTAGGCGGAAGCAGGTGTTGGGGAACCATCGAAAGTTTCCATTACTTATTGACTTACCAACTAAAACGAATATTGGGGCTCTGTCCGACGAACTACACAACATTCGACGACTTTCTGTGTGCTTTTGCAGAATTCATTCTCATCAAAATGAGCCTCGTGACGGCTCAACTGAGACGCTTTCCTGTGAGGTGCGGCTTCGCCTTCTCGCCGCTACTGCCTTCTTCCCAGTACAGTGACAATTCCAGAAACAAATTGAGCACTCTTTGATCGGCTGCCTTCAAAATTTCGTGTCGAGCTCAGTTGTTTTTCCATTCTTTTCGTTTCTTAATAATTCGAAAGACCGACTTTCTATAAACCTCGGCATAGATAGTTGATATATTTATTTATATGATCTTATAAACTGATCTTCTTAAGCTGATACGAGGTTGGTACAGGTCTTCGTTGTCGTTGTTGTTGATATTGGTCGATGGTCGACGTTTCGGCGACTTCGTCTCCCACAAAGCGTGGGAGTATTTTATATTAGAATATTTTTATTATTTGGTGAAAAAAGGTTAAAGTATTAATGAAGATCAAACTTTTAAATAGACGCCATATTAAACAGAAGGGCCGCTCACTGTGATGTTACGTGTGGGACTGGCCTACGCGTTGTTCAAGTGAGGTCGCGAGCGAGGCACATCCAGGGGTCAAAATTTCATTTTGAAATAGGGCGCCTGGTCACGTGTGATCTTGAGGCGATCATCTTTCCCGTTCATCTTTGGATTTTTGAAATTTACCCAAAACGCCTCAAGAGTTTTGCGTGTTGATGTTTTTGATTCCTACGCTAGGATCCACACAGTCACTCCAAAACCATCGCCGTTGTGCTTTTGTGCCCTATACGCACCTAGAGGGGTGTTTAAACGGATTTTAGCTTTCCCATCTAGATGTTCTTTCATGCGGACACAAAGTGGTCTACCCGTTTCCCTGATATATTCCTCGCCGCATGCATTACATGAGTTCAAGTATATTATACCTAAACTCATGCAATCCCCGTCTCTCCCGTTACGATAGATCACACAATTTTCTGAGCTGCACAAACGATCATAGAGACGGTTTCGAACTAACTGGCGACGTAGGGTATTGGGTGGGATGTCAATAATCGTTACATAATTTTCAAGACCACTTTTTCTTAAGCATCTCTTAATGGCGTGACTTACTTCATTTGATATGAAGGGCAGCTTAAAGGGGATCCTACTGTCGTCTGAAATATTATTTTGGGAAACTACCCAACGTTTTTCCCTAACCCGAGTGGCTTCTACTTCGTAGCCATTGGAAATGGCAATTTTTTGTGCCAGGTTTTACGATTCCTTCTTTTCCTCTTTTCCTGTACACACATTTTTAGCCGTACGGTACATGTTTCTCACAAGCGCCCTTTTCGTGTGAAAGGGGTGAGAGGAGAGGTAGTGAACTAGGATGTTTTTACTACTTGGTTTGCGATACCATTTTGTTGTATAACCACTTACTGAGAGATTTATTCGGATGTTTAAGAACGAGAACATCAGCCATCGACCAACAACATCAAAAACAGCGACAGCGACAACGAAGACCTCTACCAACCTCGCATCAAGTTTTCGTTTCTGTTTTCGATGTATATGTTTGAATGCATGTGCAGTTTTTATGCTTAAATTTTAACTTAAACTTAACTTTTTTTCCAACTGCGTACTATTTTTCTCACTCCCGACGGTTTACCACCTCATCGTGGCTTGGAGGTGTTCTTCGGTGTCAGGTTGAGATGTACAGCGTTGGGTTCGTCCTCCTGCAGAGGCAACCAAGCTGAAAGCGATTCCGACGTTTCCATCAGGAAGAGTAAGCCAATACCCGGATCCACCACTTTTCTGGTATCGAACTAGTCTCATAGTAGCGAATCTCCCTGTGGTCCACAGGAGTGGTGTCGTAACGATCCGAGGAACGTTCCTGCGAGGCTGACCTCGGGACTCCAGGAAAACATAGTGGTTAAACCAGCAAATCTCAAAGGAATGGAAATTGCGCTATAGCCCGTACAACCAGTGAAAGCAGGTAATTCCAGTACTTGGGCAAGAAAAAATAATAATTACGATTGACTAAGTAAGAAGCAATTATTATTTTTCATCTCATGATACAACGCGAAATATAACTATGCTGATACTGAGATATAGGAAAAACTTGAAGCCTCAGCTAGGCTTCGAACCAGTAGCCAACCTTTCCAGGGACTCACCTGCTACTCACCAAACGATAGAGGTCCTTCTTTGGCTTTCTCTCAACCCGTTTTTCTACATGTTGTTTCTTCAGATGCACACAGGGGAGCTATGCACTTCTTCAGTCTGTGATATTTTAACCGGTGGCCGGGTGAGCCTGATTTTGATGGAATACCGAGATAGTTGTGCTGGGACGTTTGCAGATCTTCACCACAAATAGTTCTTGGCTTCGAAATAATCTTGCAACGGAAACACAACCGTCTACAGGGCACTTTCCTACCGTGGTTTTAGAATCGCTTCTGTAGTTCATTTGCGCCAGAGCTGATGTTCTTAAGGATTTATTTTGTTTCATGCAGTATATCGTCCTCTAAAGTTATTGATCCTTTAGTTCACGTTTTGTTAAGCTATTTAATTGCTCTTGTATTGGTCTTTAAGCACGAGGTACAAGAAAGGTTTGATAAGACATACGAACGCAGAACATAGGGTACAAACAGTAAAGCCTAATGCAAACCGGCTCTAACGAGGTCCATAATAGAACTAGAAGAATAAATCCCTTCATTATGAAGCTAGAAAGCCTGCATCAATACCAACGATCGCTAGTTGGCTGGCTCATCAAGTGACTAGAACGTTATCCAAGGGATTTATAACTCAGCCATGCTTAGCCATTTCGAGTAGTCGAATGTACTGCTGTATAATAAATTACTTATTTCAACTCACTGTATTCCAAGCTATCACATTTATTATTGATCTTAATATTAATGTGCATAACTCACTGGTACTTACACAATCGATTTCTTACTGTTCATAGTCTCCGATCATGTGATTCTATAGAATTTTTCGAAAAATTAGTTGAAGCGACTAATTCAATCGATATCATAACGAAAGAGAAAGATGTCCCTTGACAAATCCACCAGAGCCATCTCAAGGAGTCCAAGGAGCATTTAAAAGGAAATATTATAAATACTGGTGCTACCATATGAGTCGAAAAAAAGCACTTTTTTCTTCTATGACAAAGATAAGTCTACACAGCAAGAAGCAGAACGTGAGGTTTTTTCTTTCTTTTTCCTCGCTTTCCTTTCTGTTGCACTTTTCCGTTCTTCGTATGACCTCGCCGTTAGTGCTTTAGTGCTTCTCTCTAGTGTTTTCCACTTCTTGTTCTTTCTTCTTTTTGTCTTTCTGCCTTTCGTTTCGTGTAATTCTTCAACCAACTCATTACCTACTGGTCACTCGTCAATCCATGAACATCGGCACATTCTTATCGCTCTGCCCACATAAGTTAATTAAAACTTGAATATTCTACGATGACTACGACAACCGTTATAGGATTATTTGGCATTGGAGCATCAGCTGAGCATCGACCCTAAACGTCGGATTACACATGCTACTCGCTATCGAGGGATTCCTAGACGTTCAGAAAGAATCCTGTGAAGACGACGAGATGAATAACGAAAATTTGTGAAAGGAAGAGACTATATATGGCGAAAAACACGCTCACAGTTGTCGAAATTTCTCTAAAAACATTAAAATGACTTGGAATTTAGGACTTTATGGTATCAGGATCGAATTGATATTTTCGGAATTATTTTTGCTCTCCATCACATGATTGCAATTGTAGAAGATCTTGTTAAATCAGCACTAAAGATACCGAATGCCCTAGCCAACACGTCAAATGATACTAAATTATTGACAAATTTGTAACCATGCGACTTTTCTGCGCCAATTAGCTTAGATAATTCAGTGGTTTGCTTTTAGGCAGGCGTACTGGTCCCAGCCCATTCTCTTTCCGACTGCTATTTTACTCCTGTGCAGGGGTTTCCTTCTACAAGAAGCTCCAGAGTTGCTGTTATGATGCTCTCGAGATTTTATCATAGCCAGAACTGGCCTGACCTCCATGCTGGTCACTGAGGGCTATGGCCTCTGGTTTCTGGAATTTTCCGAAAATGGTGGTGATCGGAAAGTATGTTTGTCTGTAACGGAGATTCTAGATGCTTGAATTGCAATTCTTATACCCTAGCAGGAAAGATTTTTAATATTATACCGTTCGTCTTCAAGACGTCTACAGAAACTGAGTCCTGTCATAAGCACTTAGTTCTTTTTTCATTCGGCGTCCAATAACAATAACTGGGTAACGGTCGTGTACGTACCACGTTTTCCCTCTCTTTTTCTAATTTATACATCTTGATTTAAAGAGCACTGCAAATGTGTCTGCTTTTTTTCTACGTCATCCGCTGCATTCACATTTTCGCTATTTTATTTCTTTCTTGTTATCCTTTTTATCTTAATCTGTCTTATGTCCTTCTCAATATCATTCATTCGGAGTTCGGCGTTCCTACGTCAAAAGCGCTGCTCATTACCGGGTAGGCGGGGCCATTCGGCAATTTGCCCGCAACAACAGCCGTGTTCACTACCATCAACTTGTCTCTCAGCAATAATAATTACTTCGTTTCAGATGTTCTGCTATAGCTAGCATATTACTGTGTTCAAGTCTTCGTGCATCCGTAGCATTTTCTGCGTTATTATTCTTGTTTGTCAAAAAGAAAAAAGTCAAATTTGATAAGAAGGTGCTTGGGCCATAAATTGCCCAGAAATTGTGTCGTGATTTCTGAAGATGCCTTCTCTGCACTTGATGTAAATGGTGCGGATCATAGTAGAGAAGTAGAAGAAGAAACCTTTTTTGATTGTGTCTTTTATTTGTATAAGCACTGAATAACCTTATAATTAAAATGACCTCAGTTATAAAGCTTCACTTTTATCTTCAGTTTACCACAGTAATCTCCTTCACCTCATTGTCGATATCGCAGCAGGATATACTGTAACATATTCCTTGCGAAATATAATCAAATTTAAGGAAACTTTAGCCGACTTCTAGTCATAGAGGGAGTGTGGACTCGAAGTCATCGAGAGCGATCTGAAAATAATAGAAGAACACTATGAGAAGTGACGTTGTCGTCTGGATTCTCTGCGTCGGCATATCGGCAGGTGGTTTGAACCGATAAACTTAATTTATCCTAATATCTAGTTGCTCACCTAAACGACATAAATATCGCTGACAATTAGCAACTCTGAATAGAGGAAGCCATCTATTTCCAATTATGATCAGCACTAGAATTACAATCGTTGAGATCCTAAAGGTTTCGTAATCTTCTTTTCAAGAACTTTCAAATGACAACAAACCGGTATGACTACATTAACAGCGTCAGTAAAATGGGAACTTTACGCTATTTTAGGCCTTGTTAATACTGTTCTACCCTATTAAAGTTACAGTTACAGTAGGTGAGTAGCGCAATGGTACTCATTCCGCTTCCCACGAGCAAGGCGCAGGTTCGACCCGCGCTGGCCTAACAAGTCTTTCATCCGTCGTTAGTCGGTCAATTGGTGCCAGATTACATTACTTTAGGGCCAACTCACTTTTTCAATTCCACACAGGAACGCTCTTTCACAGCTATCTAAGTTTCTAGGGAAAACCGACTCAATCGGCATTCAAAGACTTCTACGAACAAGAAAAGAGTTCTCAGGAACCAGCCGAACCCACACTTTAGGAGTCCAAAAACCTTCACAGATGATAAGTATGAGGAAACGAAACGAATGTAAAAAGTGTTAAGATCCCCACGTTAGACGTGGAGACGACTCATGTTAAATCAAAGAAAAAATTGCGGGTGCATAGTAGTGATGTGACTTTTTCAGCATGTATTTAACTATTTCAGTCAGTTTCTCCTAGTTTTCGAGGGAGTTTAGGAGTAGGATCGTGTTTCGGCATTTGCCCAAAGTTTTCGCTCTTCGTATGAGACATCATAGAAATCTGAAGGGGTTGAAGTTGGGAATAGACGGAACGACCAGCCGAACACTCAGACCGCAGCACAGCTGCACCGTCGTGTCGCGCTTTTTCAGTAGGCTTCACGAGCACAGCTGCACTGCCATGAAATCCACTCTCGTTTCGTTGTTTTTTCTCTCCGTTGCACGAACGCTTATGTCGAGAACGAATGCCGGACGAATATCATCTATAATGAGAATGTTCTTCAATGTTCTACAGGTAACTTTTGTCCGCAGTTGTCGAGAACTCAGAAGTTACTCCAGACATTATCCACTGGACTGGAAATACAATAAATATTTTTAATAGCGAGGTTACTCTTACCAAAAATGAGCTAATTAAAGGTTATGGTTGACCTATTTCCCCGTAATCGTGGGGTGTAAAGTATTGAATGTGCCTCAAATAAGGTGAAGATCTCACGCCATCGTGGTGACGTCTCACCAACAGC
>UYYA01000531.1:0-49886 GCA_900624975.1 Angiostrongylus costaricensis
TAAACTTCCTCATTGGAAGTCACGAAAAAGCGGTGGGTTTTTCGAGAAGTTGTTGATCGTGTAATTACCAAAGAGTTCCTTGCCTTTTTGTAAGTGTTATTGAAGCGTTTGGCCTAGTAGATTGTATATCAGTACACCCTTCCAGGCTCTGAAGAAGGCGATACTGCCGAAACGTCAGCTAGCGTTGTATTGTGTGTTTTCTTTATGGAAGTAAATGTATGCTGTTTAAAAACCTCGCGATTGCTGAGCAAGAAAACGACACATTGATATCAATATAATTCGGTGAAATAGGGACCTGTTCTATAAATGAACAGCACTTTGTTTAAAAATTATTCATTGTTTTCTTTCTTGATAAGCTTGCACGAGGTTGATAAATATATTTATTTTCGGCTAACGTTTCGACGTCTTCGTCTTCCTCAGAGCCGATGATCCGAGTCGATGGTCCATGATTGTTGTTCGTCTCGACGTTGCAGCTTCGCCTTCGTGTCGAGTCAGGTCTTCCTCAGTGAGCCATCTTCTCGAATCTCGAATCGAAATATTCACTGTTTTGTTAAGTGTGGGGTAACCCTTGTACTATTCAATCGGATAACGAGTGAGACCCATCCAGATTAAAAAAAACCAGTCTGAGAAAAGGCATCAGACCACGTGTGATAGTGAGACATTCGTCCTTCAATTTTCCTTACTGTACTTTTGAAATTTTTCCAAAGTACTTCAGGCGGTGAATAATACATTGGAGAAACGGTAGACCACTTTATGCTCGCATAAAAGAACACCTAAACCGGAAACTTAGAATCCGGCCAAGTACTACCTTAGGTACACAGAAGGCACAAAAGCACGATAGCGATGATTTTGACTATCAGGATCGTATCGCAGGAATCAAAACATCAACGCACAAGACTCACGAAGCGTTCTGAACAAATTTCGAAAGTTCAAATATGAACCAGAAAGAAGAATGGTTCACTATCGCATGTGATCTATGTGATCTGGTTCCTTTTCTAGGAGTAGTTTTTTTGATTTGGGTGAGTTCCACTCGTCATCCCACGTGTCGAACACACGAACACCACACGCAACAACATGGCAATTGATTTTTTAAACAAAATGGCGTTCATCTATATGTTTAATCTTCATTAATACTATAGATATTTTACCGAATTACAAGTTATACAGTTGCATAAAATACGGTCGAGCTCTGAGGAAGGTGAAGTCGCCTAAACACCAGCCATCGAACCACATCAGCAACAACAGCAACAGTAACTGATACCAACCTCGCGTCAGCTCATCAAGGGCAGCTCGCAAGAATTTATGTACATACATCGATTATTTGTGCCAAGGTTTATGGAAAGTCGATTTGTTGAGTTATTACGGAGCGAGGGATACTTTGTATTCATACAGAGAACTGCATAATAAGGATTATTTTTTCACGGCTTCTCTTTCCCATATTGATCAGTCGTCTCCACTTGTAGGTGTAAATGACGCTCGCTAGCATTTTTCCAATAAATTTCTATTACTTGATGTTTATCTATTTCTCTACACTATAAAGAAGTATACCGTCAAGTGGGTACGTCGCTGATGTTTTCGGTGACGTATTTCTTCCTCTGTGTGACTATTCTTCTCATCCTCGTGCAAGTCGATCATCACTCCTCTTCGTCCTCTATCATTCCTTTTGTTCTTCTTGCATTCTGATCTGCCAGAGTGATCGTCTACTCGAGAGCGATCTTTTGCATTAAATGGTGAGCATCACACTAACACCATTGCACTGCTACTAATCGCTAATGCATGGCACTGTGTTCTTTCCATCTATTCACCGTTATCAACAGTTACAGCGGTTGAAATTATCAAAGTGGCCTAGTAACTGATAGAATGTGAAATGATGATAGAAGATAAATGGTTTGGAGATGGTCAGTTCCGTAGGAGCTAGCTATACATTCCACTCCATTCATGTTACTATAGAGGTGGTTGAATCCATGTTTCGCCTGTGAAATACCTTACAGTGGTCTAGTGGTTAAGTCGATTTTTCATAGGATCCGACCAAAGCCTATTTGCGTATTGTTGGGCACCTCTAACTAATGCACCACATGCACAGAAAGGTGCTATATAAACGGATGTCTTTTCGTTCTTTCCTGACGCTGGCAAGAATTTCTTCTTGGCGCATTTTTCCTAAAATACGATCCTACGTTTTCTATAGGCGCGTTTAGCGCAGTGGTTAGGTGCTCGCTGCTGTGCACATAAATTCGATCCTGCGCCCCAGGCTCACCAAACATTCCTTTTATCCCTTTTATCCCGGGTCGACATACATTCGTGGACAACCGCGAGTTTCACTCCTAACTTCTAGCGATACTTGAAGTCGAATGCATGTGGTGCATACCCCAGGGACTGATCAGCACTGATGGGTTTATCCTTTATCCTTTTCAGTTATTCTAGAAATTTAATAGAAACATCCAGCTTTTATGTAGCTTTTTTTACAAATATCTTCAAGTAGTCGAAGTTTTTGAGCATTTTTCAGTGGTATAAGGACTTTTTGCTGCTAGACACTTTTTCTCATAGTTTTTTCACCACAATCTTTACTTAGTTTCTATTAGAAACCTGTTACAATTAATACCCACATGTGATCCTTTTTGAATGTTTTAGTGAAGAGTCATGAAATTCATGACAGTTCATTAACCCTAAAGGCTGACCTCAGGATTCCAGGAAACCACAGTGGCTTAACCAGCAAATCTCCGATAAATGGTCATTATCCTGGGGCCTGCTGCTGGGGCCCGCACAATTAGTGAGGACGGGCCGTTCAAGTGTCAAGTGTCATATAATCCTAAAATCAATTCTATCACCTTTACACTCCATATGCTTCCTTGTTTTCGGTACAGAAATCTTATTTAGTCCAGGAATACAATTTCTCCAACCAAATGCCACCTTAACTAAATCCCACTTCAAGAAAAAACTACCGTCATGGTTTATCGTTTTAATTGGTCGAAAATATTAGACATAGAGATAAATTTTTTGGGCATCAAAATGACCGACGGGTGGCCAACTTACTCTTGTTTCGATTTATAGGTAGGATTTCAAATTCCGATGGAAAACAGCTTTAAAAAGGTGTTGTCAAGTTATAAGCTTTCTTCCTTAAGAGGCTTAAAATTCTTTTTTTAAATTTGTTGTTTTGCACGTCACTTACTTTTTAACGAGAATGAGATATGATCTCCTCTATGCAGTCACTGGAATAAGGTATTCATACTTTTATAAAATGGCTTTCACTTAACCTTCGTATAAATAATGAGTCCCTAGCACTTTTAATTGATAAGCTAACACGAGGTTGATATTAAACCTTGTTGGAGTAGTGTTTCGGCCCTTCGAATATGGAGATGAGGAGATTG
Organism: Angiostrongylus costaricensis; assembly: GCA_900624975.1. NCBI lineage: Eukaryota > Metazoa > Nematoda > Chromadorea > Rhabditida > Metastrongylidae > Angiostrongylus > Angiostrongylus costaricensis. The sequence continues at coordinate 3,366 of UYYA01000531.1, forward strand.
AGGAGATGGATCACTGAAGAAGACCTGACTCGACACGAAGGCGAAGCTGCCACGTCGAGACGAATAACAAGCGAGGACCATCGACTCGGATCATTGGTTCTGAGGAAGACGAAGACGTCGAAACGTTAGCCGAAAATAAACATCATTATCAACCTCGTGTAAGCTCATCAAAAAAGGAATATATATTGATTGGTGATACCGAGGTTCAAGGAAAGTCGGTTTCGAAATACTGCTTTGTGTGTTTTCTTGATGAGCAGACTCGAGGTAGTTATTCGCTTGTCACCTGTTGATGTTGTTGTCACACTATTTAATCACAATGGCTTCGGTTTTGCCTAACTTGGAACGTGGAATCGTCCTCGTCAGATGAAACTTAATGCATAAATTTTCATTTGAACAGTAAACAGCTTTTATACACTCGCCGATTTGTTCTTCGTAAGTTTTCCAGTTATTGAATGGAGATTAGCGGCAGAGATCTTACATGCAGGAGGAATAGGCCTGGCTCAGGTAAAAAAAAATTAGGTTAAGGAATGGTGCGAGATCACGGGTAACAAGGCACTCTTCTGTGCGGTTCCTCTTTGGGTTTTCGGAATTCGCCCAAAGCGCTCAAAGGGTTTCACGAGCTCATTTCCTAAAGTTCGGACGCAGTGTACCTAATTTCTTGTAAAGCATGTGGGACGAATACATTGCCGAAACGGGTAGAATATCTGCGTCCGCATAAAAGAACACTACTTGGAAAACTCAAAATCGCAATACGCAATTAAATAGGCATTGGACTCAGAAACACAACGAAGAAGATTTTGAACTAGAAGCTACGATCCTCGCACAGGAATCGAAAACTCTTGCGCGCAAAACTATCGAGGCTTTCTGGATGAATTCCTAAGATTTAAAAGTCAACTGCAGACAGGTGTGCATTCTGATCACGCGCGACCTAGCGCCATAGCTGGGGCTGATTTTTTGACCTAACCCAGGCACCTTCGTTACCACTGTGAGACTCTGTGCAGCTAGTCTCCAACGATAACTGGAAGACTTGTAAAAGGCAAAACGGCGAATGTTCGGAAGAAGCTGTTTATTATGCGAATGGAGATTTATGTGTTAAGTTTTGTCTGCTGAGGTTATGAAAACGTTTCGATGGGGAGGTTGCATATCAATTTGAAATTCCTAGGCTCTGTGGAAACCGAAACCACCGAAAGGTCACCTATTGTGATTAAATAGTGTAGTAACTATCTTGGTGTCCGTCCGCCAAAAAACAATGAATTATTGATCGACGCCAAGCTTAAGAGAAAATCGCTGCTAGAGTTTGGGATCCTGTGTGCATTGCAAAGCACACCTAACCGCTCTGGGTGGTGCGCACAACACAGCTAGTTACAGTCATCATAGTATATTTCTTTCTTCTTCATTTTATCTATCAATGTACAAAATTCTTTTATAAAGCATGAGGATTTGCACTTGCTTGGACCGGAACGTCTTGTAATAGTGGAGTATGCGAGTTATTCTTTCCAAAATTGTGTTTTTTGCTGGTTTTTTTTAAGTTAGTTTTTATTTAATGAAACCTAAAATATTCCAACATCGTTTTTGTTCACGTAACAACAGTGGCCACGCGATTTCTCTACGGCCTTGGTGGTTTGTCGTTTCAATGTGTGACCAATTTTTTTGGGTCAGTGTGATTGTGAAAAATGATTTCATATATTTTCAGGATCAATTCGATATGTGTACCATACAGGAACACGACGAGGAGGAATATTTGTAACTGTGATCTCATGTATTCTATCCTGTTCCATGTGGCCACGAACATTCAGCTCCTGTGATGTCAAAGACAGCGCGCAAGCATTGTTCTTGCCATCACTGATCAGGTTCTCTGAACAGAATCTGTGAAGTCGCTGAAAAGACACTGGGTCGAATGTTTGGTATTAGTTACGTGTTTCTACTACCGTTATCATCATAACCATTGTCTTTATGACAATTTTTCCTAAGATGAGTGAGATCTTTGAGGTGTCAAGGTTAATAACTTATCATACTGTCGCCTTAAAAATTTCTTCTACTGCAATCCACTGTACTCATAGTCGTTTTTCTGTTTTTCTTATTTCATTTTTCTTCCCATTCCTCCACGCGTTTGCCTGTGTACTTGTCCAAGATCTCTTGCCAATTTATTTCCCGTCCAGCTGATAGACCATTGCAATTTGATGAAATCACATTGGTAAAGAATATATTGTGGCAAAATAACAAACCACAATCACTTTTCGTTTTTCTGCGCCGTCTTCAGCTCATCACTACCTCACTGCAGAAGATTTCGTACAAGAAACCAGTAGTGCTGGACACTGATAAACAGTCATCTACTCATCGTTTCTTATCATCCTCTGTGGTATATTTCATCTGTGTTCAAATCCAACAGGACTTTACTGAATAGCCTGCTCTGCACACTACTGTGTTACCAAGTGGCTGTGATTAGCAACTGTAGTTCTTGGTTTGATTCATGTGCAGCTGATTTTCATTTTCATGAGCTCCGTAGTTCTTTTTTCTTTCAGGCGCCAGTTTTCGTCTAAACTCTAAAATCATACAGTTCAGCAGCAGTGGTAAACTCTAACGAGCGTAGTCAAAAAGCTGTTCTAGGCCTCTACACGATAAGGATTGCGATCATATCATTTCATTTCCCGTCTTCCATTCACGCTCCCCTATTTACACTGGCTGTTGGTACTTTATACTTTATTACATAAACAGCTGTATTTTTTTTTGAAATGTCATAGTCGAACGCTACTGGATAGGGATCGGGCGATAAATTCTTGTTGGGAGATTCCTCCATTACAAATGCGTCTATTTCGCGAGGATGTCTTGAAATATTCTGCACAAGGCTGTGATTTTCGCGAACTGCTCTATCTTTGAGCGAAAAAGTCGTGCCGCCAGTACATAGTTTTGCGACAAATAAGTCACATATCGTGTAATATGTTCTGCCCTTATCTTAGGGTAGAGGTGTGAGTTACTGCTGCATGGTGGGTGCTAATGCTATGGTAGAGTGTCACTGATAGACTGCGATCTAAGTGTACCAAGGGCCTGAGCTACACTCTCTATGGCTTTTTACTGTGATGTCGAGTTGGTAATATCGTTATGATAATGATTTCAACTACTATCATTATTATCATTGTCAACATTATTGTCATTATTATTGTTATTGTCATCATTATTATTGTTCACCGTATTAATCTGTGCTCTCACGGGACATGTATTGTATTGTTTCTATTCGAGATTATTAAGGTATACATGTTATTTTTAATTTCTTCAATGCACAATGGAACAACGGAGAAGGAAGGCACTTCAGATATTTCGAGTAGTTGCTAACATTGAGTGAACGCGAATATACAAGTTTCCTTCATCTATTTATTTATGTGATCTTATAAACTGATCCTCTTAAGCTGACGCGAGGGTTGGTACAGGTCTTCCTTGTCGTTGTTGTTGTTTTTGACGTTATTGATCGATGGCTGACGTTTCGGCGACTTCGCCTTCCTCAGAGCCGTGATGTTACGTATGGGACTGTCCCATACGGGCAGCCATCTGGCGAGATAAACAAATCGGAACGAAGGACCCGCACGGTGTGGTGGTGAACGCGTTACTCCCCGAAAAGGACAATAGCGCGTTCGTTCCCCACCGCAGGCACTTGCGGTCCGGAGTTTTGCAAATATCTCAGCATTACAATAGTTATATTTCGCTAAATACCCTGCCGTTAAAAAAATAGGCAGTAAATAAAAAGATTAAGATTGTGATTATATCAACTATCTATGCCGAGGTTTATAGAAAGTCGGTCTTTTGAGTTTCCTTCATCTTTTTACCCTAACGCCGATCATAGGAACTTGATGAATTCATTCGAACAACGCCAAGGATCCTTACACACTTTAGTGCTTCGTTCTGGTAGTAAAGAGTGGTCTGATCGTTCTGGTAGTAAAGAGTGGTCTGATCAAAATCTCTACCAAGCTATCTAGCATGATGGGATTTTTTATACTGCCCGACATCATATATGATACGGATCCCCACAACACTTTCATTCGATTCGTTTCCTCGCATTCATCATCCGCTAATGTCTTCATGATTTTCTTGTGCGTTCGGTTGCTGTTTGAGAATTGTCATCTTCCTTATGAATGCAACTGAATGCTGGTCAAGTCCAATATTCCCGAAATTGTGAGGTAGCTGTGATAGCGCGCTCCTAGATCTTCATCACATGCAGTGGTCAAGTTCTGTAGATTTCGCGAAGCGAGTTGGTTCCAGAAATTTTTGGTACCTATTTTCCGAACCCTAATGAGTACTTGGTGAGCTTTGTTCACTCAGTTTAAGGTCGAACCAGGTCGTTGAGTGTATTGGAAGGGATAACTACTCTGCAATATGTATTCTTTCTTTGATTAGTGATACCGAGGTTCAAGGAATGTCGGTTTCGAAATATAACTATTCTGCGTTACCTACTTTCCACGTTAATCTAATATTAGCAAAAGAGTGAAAATCGTTGGTGGAAAATTTTTTATTTATCGTTTTCGCTTATATTGTTTTAGTTATCCATATGCGACCTGTCGCATGTCCTGTTCATTCGCACCCATGGCCCACCAAGCCTTCCATCCCTCCTGGGTCGACAAATTGGTACCAGACTTGCATGGGAGGATGACAGCACTGGCTCGGTACATCGGTAGGCCACCGAGAATCATTTTAAAGGCCAGATTCACCACCAAACGATGTTTAATGAAGTCGAATGCATCGTTCAGCGATTGATCGACGACGAGAGCTTTCTTTTATTACCTTTGAAAAGTTTGGGACGGAATTGTAGCTTTCTATAAATTCCATTGTTTCATTTACCTTTTTCAATTGAATCAAAGAGTGAAACAAGTAATAAACACATTATTGCAGGAATAAGGAAATTAATGAAAGCGATCGCTTATATACGATTATTGAATAGTGTAGATTCCTTAGACAATGTTTATTAAAATGAAATGAGGAAAAACTAAATCTGTATCAGGCCCATGACAAGATCCAAACTACCTGATGGTTCTGTTGCGGTCGTCACTTAGCAAAACGCGCGTGTTCGGTGTTCTTAAGTTAACGATCGCCGTTCGATCTCAAACGGTGCCAGTGAAGAGTTTAAGCGTGTCAGATGATGCATACTGATTAAAACTATTCAGGGAGCAAACTGAAGGCGCCTAGTTTTAGTGAAATAAGATCACAATTTACACAATACAAGTGGTTTAAGGCCCAAACCAGCAGCTTTCTGGTGGTTTTGATCCTAGTGCTTCTTTCGAGAAGGTTTCTTCATTTTTAATCGTCATCAAAGCGAAAAGATAGCACAGTCAAGAGATTTCTAAGTTTATGCTTTTTCTGTAATGTAATTGGAATATATTCTTAACTTTTCTTTCCCAAGTCACTGCGGAGGATGGGATTGGAGTGGGATATGGGAAACTGCCCCACAAATTTCATGAGTGTTTCCTCATAGGATTAGCAGGAATCCACCATCAACGACATGTGAGGACTCAATATTCTAGAATAGGGGTGAATGTGATAGAGCTTCATTAGTTTCGTCTTAAGAGTTTCTGCCAGTCGTCATAGTGAGTTTGAGGAAACTGACTTAAAAAAATAAAAAAAGTCCCTAATAAATAATAGAAGAAAGCATGAGAAAATACGTAAAACGTAGAATAAATGAAAAACTAGTGACATCAAAAGGCAATGTTCCGAACGTCACCGTCGTTTACTGAAGTAGTCCTTCCCTCTGCTGTTTCTTATAGTATTTCGAAGTATAATGTGTGCTCAGCATGTCTGTTTATCCACCTGGTTTCAAATCGCTCCAGTTTTTAAACAATAATTTCACGCTTCTCTTCATTTGACATGTTTTGAGCACATTAGATCCTAAGCTATTTATGCATTTCTATATGGCGTATGAGGTTAGTCGAGGATGGAAAACGACTTTTTATTTGCCCGAACGAAGATAAACTGTAAGCGGATTCATAGGAACAGCCCGATCTCACTGCTACGCACAATTGACTTATACTATCCGTAAATACTTAGTCATATCTATGCATACATCATGCAATCAAAGAAGTGGGAGCTGGAAACATGGGATGTGATCATTCGAAGTGGCCCACAATAGAAAAGCCTACTAATGGGGAGAGCCCAACAAGCTAACTGTGAACGTTTCGAAATCTTACGGCCGATCCCACATGTTATACGTGGAAACTCACTCTGATATTAAGGAAGAAAATTAGGACACACAGAAAAATAGTACTGTCCACTACACTGAGCTAGTTAAATCTACCAGGCTGGTTATGCCAGCTTTATGCAGGTAGTAGGAACGAATGGGGAATTGATATCTGTTCGTTGATGAAGCAGAGGCGAGGAAGGCATCGAACTACCCATCGATAACTGTGCGTACTGTAATGCACCTCTTACACTGGGCTACAAAAAAAATCCATCCGAGCACAGACGATAGATTGATTTGTGTTTCATTCCAAATACTAAATTATTTGTATTACTCTTCATCACGTTTCTGTACAAACGTAAATTTCGAAAAATATGCTCAAGAAATGTTATAATTCAAGAGTGATACGGACGAATTGTGAACAATACGTATTCAATAACATCGTACTCGTAACACAACTGTGAAATTGGCATAGAAGGGTGAGGAACGGAAAAAGTGGAAAGGAAAATAGATGAGAGAGAACGTCCTAACAACAAAAAGGAAAAGGAAAGAAGAACAATGGGATGAACGGCGTGTGATTGCCTTGCAGGAAAAATATGCACAGTACAAATAGACGAATTTTAGGGTCATTCATAAAATCATGGAAGGAATCTTGGCTTTCAATTTTATACTCAGTCTCTTCACCTTAGCAAACTCAAATTTAGATGCTCAGAACTTCCCTAGGTTCCAATAATCAGTAGATATTATGTATAAGATGCCGTTGAATTCTTTAACAGAACCACTTCACTCCAGATAGATGTCTTCTGTCGGATGTGCGAACGCCATGTATTCGTCGTAAGAACGTTTGAAAGCTCGTCTGAAATTAATCGTAGGTACTTCGGTTAGTATCCGATTGGTAGGCATCAGGCTCATAAATCTCATTGTTGAAGAAGAATGAGAATTTCTGCCTAACGACGAAGTAATAGATAATGGAAAACGGCACAACGAATAACTCTAATTTAGACTCCTAAGCTTACGCAGTCATCAGAACGATATAGAATACCCAAAGAGTGGTTTATAGACTTCGACATTTAATTCCCTGAGTAAATTTTACTAATTTTTTCGGCTGTATCGCCTTCTCCAGAGCCTGGAAGGGTACACTGATATACAATCTACTAGGCCAAACGCTTCAATAACACTTACAAAAAGACGAGGATAATTACACGATCAACAACTTCTCGAAAAACCCACCGCTTTTTCGTGACTTCCAATGAGGAAGTTTAGAACAGCTGATTACAGTCGCATGTGGTTGATGACTGCACCATCCCACATCAAAAATCGATGCGAACGTACGGGATCAGGTCGCGTATGACCTCTGGGCATTCGTCCCTGCTATTCATTGTAGGGTTTTTTGGCATTGATCCAAAAAGCCTCAAGGAGTTTTCGCGCTGGTGTTTTGGACTCCTGTGCAAGGATATTGACTTTTACTTCAAAATCGTCTCCGCTGTGCTTTTGTATCCTATGCGTGCCTAGTGGGGTGCTTCGTCTCAGTTCTCGTTTGCCATCTAGGTGTCAAATAAACCTATCAAGTAGCGGTTACCTGATAAAGTGGTGCCGAAAGCCAAGTAACAAGAACAATCTTGTTCATTTCCTTTCTTCCCACCCTTCACACACAAGGAGGGCGATTGTGAGAAACATGTTTCGAACAACCACCTCTGTGCGCACTACCAGGGAACTAAGGGAAGAATCGCGCGACTTGGCTCGGCAAATAGCCATCTCCAATGGCTACGAAATAGTAACCCCACGAGATAAGCTTACAAGGAGAACGACGCGCCCACGCGAAACACTTGGCCAAAAGAAAGTCCCGTTTATGTTGCCTTTCACAAACAATGAAGTAAGCATAGCTATAAAACGATGCTTTAGAAGGGCAAGTCTAGAGGAATCGGTAGCGATAGTTGAAATACCACCGGCTACTCTACGTCGCCAATTAGTTCGTAACCGCCTGTATGACCGTCTATGTGAAACAACAAATTGCGTAATTTGCCCTTACGGCAGGGACGGTGACTGCATGAGTTCAGGTACGATATACCTGATCTCTTGTAATAATTGCGGAGATGAATATATTGGCGAAACGGGCAGACCTTTGTGTATCCGTATAAAAGAACACCTAGATGGCAAACGAAAACTAAGACGAAGCACCTCACTAGGCACGCATAGGATACAAAAGCATAGAGGAGACGATTTTGAAGTAAAAGTCAATATCCTTGCACAGGAGTCCAAAACACCAGCGCGAAAACTCTTTGAGGCTTTTTGGACAAATGCCAAAAAACCCTACAATGAATAGCAGGGACGAATGCCCAGAGGTCATACGCGACCTGATCCCGTACGTTCGCATCGATTTTTGATGTGCGATGGTGCAGTCGTCAACCACATGCGACTATAATCAGCTGTTCTAAACTTCCTCATTGGAAGTCACGAAAAAGCGGTGGGTTTTTTCGAGAAGTTGCTGATCGTGTAATTACCAAAGAGTTCCTTGCCTTTTTGTAAGTGTTATTGAAGCGTTTGGCCTAGTAGATTGTATATCAGTATACCCTTCCAGGCTCTGGAGAAGGCGATACTGCCGAAACGTCAGCTAGTGTTGTATTGTATTGTGTTTCTCTATGGAAGTAAATGTATGCTGTTTAAAAACCTCGCGATTGCTGAACAAGAAAACGACACATTCATATTTCAATGCCGAGGTTAATAGAAAGTCGATCCTGGGCCCTATATTTTGTTTTGATGAAATCACCATTTTCTCGCGTTTCCAACTTATCGAAGATTCTGAAATCCAGGAACAAAACATGTGACAACTAAAATCGCCTAACTGACTGCTAAAACAACAGGGATAAACTACTCTCTTAACGCGCTTGTCAGTAGGAGAGATGCTCTGTGGCTAAAAGAAATCCTCTGGGACAGCAAGAGGTCTCCCGTCTGATAGTAGAGTAAACGAGCAAAGCGTAACATCACAATGTAGTGATGTAGAAACAAAGTCCGCTAACTCTCGATTTATAGTAGGAATATTAGGAGAATAGAATAATAGTCTCAGAACCTTCTTCTCCTCCTATCTGAGTGTCTAATTTTTTAAAGGACCGATGAAATAGGCACGTACCCAATTGACTCAACTATCGGCTGTGTAGAAGTACTGGACAAGAACACATGGCAAGCAAATCGCGGTAACAGCGGATGTTTTGTGATGAAACCAAAATATCTGAAATTGAACACTAGAAGAATAGAACATAGGCCTGAAGGGAAAAAGTACTAAATCGAAAATATGTACTGAGCACATACTTGAGTTGTTTTGGATGCGCTCCACAAAACGAAATATTTTGTAAACTGTAGAAGAAATCGAACGTCGGACATTGGAAAAACTGAAATCGATCTGTTTTGTCTCTCGTTTAAAGCTTTCTTTTCACAGTGATCACTGACTTATCATTTCCTTTCCGACACATCCATTGTGTTTTAGTTCAGGGGATACACTAGACATTCTCACAGAAGTCAGAAGGCTTAAATGTTATTCATTGCCCATTCCTTCTTTGTGGCAGGGTATTACGTGAAATGTAACCATAAGGATCCTAAGATATGTGCAGAACTCGGAGGTTTGGCTTTAAGTCCGCGATTATCGCTTTTTGGTCTCACTTATTATAAGCCACGCCAACTGAGGGTATTGCTGTGCCGTTCTGTCCTTCTTCATCTCATTCCCTTTGAATAGTGATTGCTGATACTACCGTTGAAGTAAAAACATGGTTGAGAGATAGTCAAAGCAAGGGCCTCGGTTGGTTTAGTGGATAGCACTCGAGACCTCGGAAAGGGTAATCACGGGTTTGACATCGAACTGTGGTTCTGAGTTTTGTTCATACTTCAGCATCCTTGTTGATGCATCTTTCGTAAAGCTCCGATGCATCAATATGATGTCTCATTGCTGAACACTGACAAAATATCAAATGTTATACGTAATAGGTGGAGTAGGTGCATCACAGTGTTCAGAAGCGCCCTGCAATATGGCTGCTAATTTGACCCTGTTTTCCAGACAAACGAAATCCTGCAAATTGGTACCAGATTTGCATGGATGGATAAAATCACTGACTTGATACATTGGTACACTGCTGCAAGTCATTGAGTAAGCTAGGCATGCATTCAGTGATCTCTCCGATACGAATAAAATCGAGTGCGTAACGTTTCGTTAAAGGATTGATGAACACAGAACGCTTTATCTTTTTCAACCACCACTATTAAGCAAAAAAGAGGATGTCAGCAGCAAAGCATGTTGAAATGAGCACATGATAATTGGGAGTTTTACTGCAAGGTGAAGCTAGAGTATAACTCTGCAAAAAAATCGATATTCCTCCTTTCTACGTACTTTTCGTTGTTCCTTCAATTACGCTTCTCTCATAGGATGCAGTAGCTCATAGAATACAGTAGGTTTGTGTTAAAAAATATTAAAAATCAATAACCAAGTAATAAACTACGTAATATCACTAACGTTCTTTCTCCTCTTGTCAATTACATGAATCCCACGAAAGGAAACCTCCATGAGAACCGTCTGCGGAACGATCACCTCTTCGTGGTTTTTGTACATCGATAACACCTAGAAATCGAGATCTCTCAAGGAAACAGTCACCAACCACTAAAAGTTCTCTAAAAAAGTGTTTCAATCATCTTATTTATTTTTCGAAGCAAAAATTTAACAGGTTGGATGTTTTACTACACTTCCCTTTCTTTTTCATCTAACTTCACCTTCATAGGAATAGGTAACATCTTCGTACGCCAATTTTACGGAGCAGCGAACGATTCTCATATGAAATGGTAATCTAGGATTTGTTTAAATGATTCCTATCCATAATTGAGCCCTTTATTCTCCAGAAGCTAAAATTTCAGCTCAAATCATACCTTGTTCATCGCCTGAACGAGAACGTCGTTGCCTTTATGATGACCTACTTCGATCGATGCCAACATGGTCAAGTAGAAAGTGTCTCGTTCTGATTCGGTCACTTCTGTAAAACCTAGTGGCTAATTGGAAAAGAAAAACACTTTTCCACCGGAACGAGAATATAAAAATGGATATCGATCGTTCGATCCTCATCAACATTAAATTATAGTCGTTATTAGCTTCCTGGGCGCGTATAGCGCAGTAGTTTAGGGTCCTGTGCAATGCAGACAACGTTATTCGTTCAAGTCCCACGCCCTAGTTTAATCAAACCCTGCATGCTTCTAAAGTCGTAAAATGATCACCAGATTTGGGTGTGAGGAAAGAAAAAACCTGACTCGTTACACTGGCAGGTCCCCAAAAGTCATTGAATAAACCAAATATGCTTTCAGTCACCTACAGCCTGTTATGAATGGAGCAGAATGCATGGAGCATCCACAGGAACTGCTCAGTGCTAACGCTATGCGCTGTGTAATTTCATATTGGTAAAAAAATTCTCATCTTTTTCGCAAACATCTGAAGATTTTACTGATAACTACTTCAACCGATTAAATTCACTACGAGCTGAGATATATTTGCTTAAAGCTCACAGTCGAAATTACCCTCAGCTACGGATGCATCGGAATCGATGCATACTAGAACCTGAGTGTTTCGCACATCGAATGATATTGAAAAATCATGCTAGCAGAGATATAATATGGAACAGAATCATGGATAGCAAACGATGAAGGATAGGAAAAAAATTTACTGTTAGCATTTGATGGAAGCGCTCCAAGACAAATTTCTTCGACGATATCGATTTCACAAACAATGGCCGAAGGAAAAATTCCAGAGACTCCAGTTCTAAGATTTGTTCCTGGAAACAATGCTATAGTACAAAAATTGAAAACAACACCTTTGATGAAATCGTTTCAGTGCTTCCCAAAGAAGTTTTTCGGCACGTCGTCCATCGAAGGAGGAAACTACTAATACAGGTTATAACTTTTGGCATGAATTCATAATGGGTGAAGTTTCCCACCTTGTAAAGTCTCTTTGAAATGTTCCACCGTATGCTTTTTCCAACCACAAATTCAAAAATTACTTGGTTTTGTGTATGTGAAACAAGACGAGTGATAAATAAGTGGATGTTTCTTCTCTATTTTTTTTAACAACTCTACTTTCGCTTCACTTTGTTCTTCATAAAGAAGTCAACGATCAATACACCAACTCAGTAAACATAAATGGGTCTAAGATAAGAACCAAGTCATTTCTGTAGCTCCAACTTTGACAGGAAATCCCAGTAACTTACCGTAACACCAGTGATCTTCGTATGTTCTATCGACATGAACCGCATCTCCGATATCAAGCAAGACTTCATCACTATGCCTGTAAAAGCGAATCACTAAAAGGGAAGAAGAAACTGTTGAACAATAAAATATGGAAAACTCAAAGCGGATAAGAAAGTTCGAATACTTCGCCAGCTTTTCATCAGGATGTGATTAAAGCCAAGGACAAGACAATGAAAATATTTTAGTACGCAAATTTCAGCGGCGACTTATAACCAGTACATTCTAGTATATTCAGATAGAGAGACACTAGGCGTTGAATAGAACTGGAAGAACGTATCCTATCATAAACAATACTTCACCGGCTTGAAAGGCAACTCCGACTCGTAATCTTATATACAGATAAAAGCTTCAAGTTCAAGAATTCGTAAAACAGCCATTCTTAGAACTTCTTAGGATTTGAACTTCTTAGGACTTCAATTTCCTAAAAGTGCCGTCCTTAGGACTTATCAATTGCGAAATTTACACTTTGAAAACGAGTTCTGAGAAATCATAGCCATTATTCCTTTTACATACAAGCAACTTCTTCACCAGTGTGGGAATGCTAAATACCAAAAGAGAAACGTAATGAGGAATTTTTTGTTTGATTTTTAGAACGTTTTTCTCCTATATGAAGCAGAAATTTCTTTGAAATTTGTTATTGACAAACCTAGGAACAAATGTCGATTGAGCTCTATGCGTAGGATTAAGGCTGTCGGAAGTGGTACATGACGAGACACCACTGGAGTCGTCAGAAGAGAAGAGAGCTGCAAGCACATTCGAGAATTTTTAGGAATAAAGGAAACGATTCTGAACGTGCTTTGAAAATCAGGTTCAACTTTCCCCGTTGGTGTCTTTTGCCACTAAATTCATTGACTTCATTAACAATTAAGGAAAGGGGTAATGGAAAATCGAAAAAATTCAAATGAATTTAATAAAAATTGACGAAGTTTGGATTCTGTTATCCATCAGATACGTCACTACATATGGTAAATAGTATGGTTCCTTGTTGAAAAGAGTGATCCATATGCGGTTCACATTTTCGACAAACGGTTAACCAAGTTGGATTTTTCAAAAAGAAAAAAGTAGGATAACAAATGAAACAAGAGAACATACACTTCCGCTGCTTGATACGTGCATTACCGTTAATGCCGTCCTCTTCGAAGTACGAATCCTCGAACACGCTTCTTCCCATCATTGAATCACTCATACCTGCACAAATTAATGATTATGTGATACATAACCACAATGGTGCTGAAATATTTGCAAAGCTTCGACCCCGGGCACTAGCGATTACTCTTGCCTGGGCTTTGCGTGTTAACCACTGCTCCACTGAGGCCCTTGTTCAGCTTTCTCTCACCCATTTTCTTACCTGACGTTGTCATCAGCTAACACTCGTCAAAAAGACTGAGATGGAGAGCACAAGTCTGGATTTAAACCTGTTAAGCTGAGTCTATAGTCGAAATAACATTGTATAACTTTTTGTCTATTTCCTATTATTTTTCTAATGGACGGGTATTATGTGAAATGAGATAGTTTGGAAAGTATAACTCCACGGTCCTGAGATATTTGCAAAACTCCGGACCGCAGGTGCCTGCGGTGGGTGATTGTTGATGACACAAATCGACAGAATTAGCTGAAAGATAGGCGAAACGAAGGATCGGCATGGTGTGGCGTTGAACGCGTTACTCCCCGGAAAGGACAATAGCGCCTTCGTTCCCCACCGCAGACACCTGCGGTCCGGAGTTTTGCAAATGTCTCAGCAACATTGTGGTCGTGTTTCACTTAGTACCCTACCGTGAAAACTATAGTAGGTAGAAAATGAAAAGTAAAAGTAATGATAATAGTAATAGACGACAATGACAATAAGAAACTTCTAACAGTCTTATTCTCTTCAATGTAGAGGGGTTTTCTTTGTGAAAAACATGATAGATAATGCTAAAAAGAAAAAAAGGAGAAAAAATGAGTGAAATGGTATTCCTACCATCCATGAAGCATAATGTGTGATCCTGTGGTTTATTAATGGTGTTCTGATGATGCATTGACGTTGTTGGATAGCGTCCGAGATGATGAGAAACCGGAACAAATGGTAGCCGACGACCAGTTAATGATGGAGGCGATCGGTTCACTGAAAATGGAATGGCATTGTGCGGCAATAGCTGCCCGTCTTAGCAATTCAAGTGGTAATGGAAAAGTAACGAAGTCAATATTGACGAGTGTATTCCACAGCAGTCTGTCCATGCGGCATCGAACGCTAGTTATGTAAATCATAGGCAATCATGTAAACTTCCGATAGAGCAGTCTATAATCCCTCAACGGAAAATCCACGGCAAATCACTATTGAAACATAGTGAAAAACATTGCGGTACATCATAGTAAGCTGACTTTGTGGTATAGAAACCATTTTGCTGAACACACTTTTTTCATTTATTATTTACCACTTAACAGTCCAGACTTATCGCTAAACATATTTCCCATTTTCTTTCATACCATGGCAATTTATGTTCAGCTTCGATTGTTTGAGTCAGATCGGAATAAGAATAAGTTCGAGCCAATTCTTCTTTGAACGACATCCTATATGAACGTGAAATAGAAATGGTTAGCTGTACTTAGAGATAACCAGGACGTCGTTATCGATCGCTACAACGCTGTGTCGCCAACTTAACCAACCCCGAAATAAAGTTTTCAGGGTGGAAACGTCGACAGGACGACTGACAAATACCCTCCAATAGTGGTTACCTTGAGTCGAAAACATTTCTCAAACAGATTAGGTCGATTCGGCGCTATTTACAGCCTTCTGTCAATTTTAAAGCCATTTCACCTAGCTGAATGCGATGCTTTCTAGTACTTTATATTATTGTACTCTTCGCATCTTTGTTCCGCATATTAACTATAGTATACTTTTACAATTTTATGCATGAAAGTTGAAGAGGAAGAAAGTCTGGTAAGACACGCTACTGACTACGGTGACAATTGCAGGACATCTACTGAAGGATCTGTACATAATGATTCGACAGCTTGCAAAAAACTTGAGGGTGACGAAAGAAGCAGTATCGGAATACCCTGACTGAATAAACAAGTAAAAAGAAATAGAACTCATGGAATAGGAGGCGCGTCAAATGGTACGGAACACAAAAATGTCGTCGTTTTGGTTCTTTCCCGAACTTGTTCGCTATAAAATGGTCGCGGAGCATGAATTCTATAAGACGACTAACACAGTACCGAGGTGCTTGACAAAAAAAGAAAAAATCAAATACCTCCTGAAGAGAAATTTAAACTAAAAAAGGGATGCTATGTAATTTTCGACCTGGGAGATGGAATTACGCCTTCCGTAGTTCCTTAAGCTACGGCGTAATCAATAAGGCAGAAAATCCATGAATAGCTTAGTCCACGACTATTACAGATAAATCGAAAAGAGCTGACGCTCTTGTAGCTACTGATAACTAACCGCCTTTACGCTTGACATCTGCAGGTCATGAGGTTGAATGAGTATTAGTACGAAAAGCAATAGTACCTTAAAGATACGGATTACTAGGGCTTCTTCAAATAGCTGGGCTACGTCAGTTCACTAAGGATAGACTAGAAATCATAGCGTTCTTCTTTTGTTCATTCCTTTCACCTTTTTAAATCTATTTCTAACTATTTCTCACCAAAGTCCAACATTTGCATACTGATGAAAATAAGTTAGAAGCATGCCACTGAAGCTGCACTTATTGGTCCGATAATGGAAAGATGAGAACAACCGAACGTAACCCACGAAGCTGTAATGACATAATCCACGCAAAATGAAGAGTATCAGAGAATCGTTATCTGATATTCGAAAATTTTAGCAATTTCATTCCGGGATATAGTAGAATTTCTGGACTCAAAGATGAAGCGGCCCATAATAATGAGGTTTTTTTAAAGTTTTGTGTAGAAAAGTAACTGGCTAAAATTGTGGTACAAAGAGAAGACATTCTATATAATCAGTACTCTAAGGTGACTTTACAGCAAACACTGACTCTGGCTAGTCTACGGAGAAAATTAGGAAGAAGCAGGTATCTCGTTTCAGCAGAAGAACTGAAGCATGATGGTTAATTAGGCGACAAATAGCTAAGAAGAGGTCTAAATGACTGCTGAAGAACGATTAAACTTGCAGATTAAAGTAGAAAACTGACGAATATCGAGGTAAAGCACGCCATTTCTCTGTGATGTGATCAGAATGAATCCAGTTTGAGAAAGAGTTACTGAAATCAAGTGATGAAAGACTACAGAGAACTCTGTACTTGATTCGTTGTTTTCTAGGTCTGAATGGATCAAGATTTCTGAATAGGTAAGTTATATAGACCAGGAAACGGAAACGATATGAAGAAGTGGAAGAAGAAGATGGCGTGTGTGGAGAGTCCAAATGAGGAGGACAATCGATAAGATGAGGACAATGGCAGAATTTCCACGATCAATAAGGAGACGGGCTAGCAACCGACCAAACCTGTGCGAGTGACGTTTCTCTATGGGATATTGAAATCAGAAGATTTCGGTCAAATATGATGATGATGGCGAAGAACATCAAGAAATACGTTGTCATTCAGAAAGCCGGCGGCCCTGTAGCATTCCTGTTGAAGAAAATCTCCCAGTAGACCCAACTTTTGCTCAATAATTGAAAAGTTGTAGAAAGTCGCAATGTTCCATGACGGACATCTTCCAATCTGACTAGTTCGAGGCTTAACGACAAACGCTCCATGTTCTTTGTTTGTCTGCATTCGTAACCGCTGTTATTTTGCTTTTCCTTTGTCTTTTGAAAACAAAGAGATGTCTCCATAGTGAGTACTTCGCCTTGGAAAAGCTACGGTGGAAATCTTGGGGAATGGGAGGAATTTTAGATAAGAAGTAATGCAACAGCCAAATGAAAAATCTGCTGACACCTGGCAGACGTTTTACGAAGGTGCGTCATTACAGTATTCAACTAAGTCATTTAGATACTAAAACATCATGTGTTACAAGAAAAATCGAAACAAAACGTTTAAAAACAATGGAAGGTCCAGATATAACGAAAGAACTCCATTTTTATTATCTGATTTTTGACGGCTCATTAACGTAAAAACACTTGAAAATAGAGGGGTGGATAACACAGTGGTAGTGATGATCGTCATCACGAGCATGGTGCTAGTTCGATTCCACTGCGTGCCGATCAAGCCTCTCATCTTTCTGGGGTCGGGAAATTGGCAACGGACTTCTCTGGGGAAAAAAAAACCACTCTGAAATCAAAATGGGAACGCTCCAGTCCGGCTATCTCAGGACTCCAGAGAGATCTGTTAATAACCCAAAAAGCCGACTTTCTATAAACCTCGGCATAGACAGTTGATATATTTATTTATATGATCTTATAAACTAACCTTCTTCAACTGATGCGAGGTTGGTATAGGTCAACTCCAGGAAGAATTGCTCGACCAGCGTTCTACGACATTCAAGATGAACTAAAAAGCCTCAAGCAGCAACCGAAGCCACACGTAAAAGTTGGGAGATTTTCGTGGACAACGGATGCGAGGAAACAAATCGAATGTGAGAAGTACTGGGATCCGTACAGTAAACGTGAAGACGAGTGAAATAAAATAAAATAAATATGTCTCTGCAAAAATACTTATGTTCTTTAGCTTCTTTAGTTCTGTACAGAAGTACGTACTATCCTAGCACAACGTCACAAACAATT
Organism: Angiostrongylus costaricensis; assembly: GCA_900624975.1. Lineage (NCBI taxonomy): Eukaryota > Metazoa > Nematoda > Chromadorea > Rhabditida > Metastrongylidae > Angiostrongylus > Angiostrongylus costaricensis. The sequence goes on from UYYA01000531.1 coordinate 21,455, forward strand.
TGTTGTGTGAGGCAAACAAATATTTGCTAAATCTTTACAAATATTTGGTCACTAATTTCCATCGCTTGTGTAATCCTTCTTTAAAAGGTTTTGCGAGAATCTTAAAGGATCGCAGGTTTCAGAATGCTCGTAGTCATGACTCAGTTTCAAACCGTTAAGGAAAGTCGGTTCTGAAGACGGAGAGACGAGTGGGTGAAAATTCTGTTTACTTTATGACGACAATCCATCAGCCAGAGCTGAAGTCGTGAATCCACCACAATGTCCCATCTAAGTGGCTGCTTTTCGCCAAATATTCACCATGATTGATAAACCTTTTCAGTCTTCTAGATTCGTTTCACGTTAAATTTTATTTTATGGCCTCTCATCAACGGAAAGTCCTAAACGCAAGGAAAATAGAAGACGAACGTCACTAATGAACGACATGAACGACGATGACGAATGTCATTAATGGGGACGAATGAATGAACTTTTCTGAAGAATAATGAAAAGGAATTCAGAAAACTAATCCGCAAACAAGAGGTAAAAACAATGATGGCTAGGCAAGGTGAGGTAGTACTACTGTCGGAAGCACTTTCTGCCTATTAAATGAATTTATGTAACGGAAATTATTTCTCTATCGTATTAGGAGTAATCACTCCTCCCAATTCTTTAAAGCATGAACGGTTCTTTCTGTATATGATAAGCATGCAGTGATAACAGTACTACTTTTAGGCTGAAATATCTTAACACTCAATCAATAAACCTTTTGTGGAGTGTTGTAAAGCCCCAGCTGTTCAAGTTTATTTGGCTCCATTATCTTATGAGGCCAATATTTCTGGAGAATGGAGTTCATTTTCATCGTTGTTCAGTGGGTTCATCATTTCATGAGGGCAGGACTACCTTATTCTTGAGTTAATTTTCCCCAAATCATCCTGATACTGCTATAAGAGAAAATATCTCATTAGTTGAAACCCAGCACAGCAGCCTCATTCACCGACTGTTTCGTTTTATAAAAGGTCCGAATTTTTAAGCTCAAGTATAGCAAAGTATCAAATATGCCATACCTACTGCTATTTTAGCCTTTTTTAATGCTATTCGTGGGTTCCAAATAAAAACTGTCAAAACTTTTTCATTTTTGAGGCGGTTTGAAAACCACTCTATTTGTTCCGTCTTTTTCATGAACAAACTGGGAAGTATGTAAAGATAGAGGAGAACAAAAGAAGCAAGGAGGGGAAAGGAGAATGAAGGAATAAGAGAGGAAGACAGAAAGAGATGGTGACTGACTGATAAGAAAGGGGAAAAAGAAGGAAAGCAAAACAGAAAAAGAGGTAAAGACACGAAGGAAGAAGGAGAGAATTTCGTGAATCAGTGAGGAGGATATGGAGTTGCTTCATCTTCATTTGACGACACGAGCAGAATTCAAGCAACAATGACTTCTCCCTTGCTACACGTACTACTATCATATTGTGATACTATTCAAGCCTTCACGAGTGAGCTATTTACTTTGCTTTACTGGATTTGATACTTTGATGGAAACACAGGGCATTCTTGCAGAAGTTTTGAACATGCCAAAAGATGACTCTCAATCAAATTTGTAAAACTGGACTTTTTCGCACACTAAGTCAATGTGTTCCCAAGGTTTAGAGCCGTCAAGGAAAATGCTCCAGCTGCTCACCTCAAATTATGTCATACAAGAAAGGTTTTTTTATGAACAAATTTTTTCGAATCCAGTTCACCTCCATAAACGTTGCTAGAAGCAACCCTACTGAGACTCTCCACCTAAAACTCATGTCAAACCTTACAGAATATTTTATAGAATGCTGTAAATTTTGGGTATTGGGGCGCCATTAGTCCGGTATATTGCCCTATTCATAGATATCATAGGATAAGTACAAAAAGAAAAAATAAAAAGTTTCATGAGGAAAATATTGGAGCGGTGGAACTGACCACTGACAGGCTTAGGTGGCTCCGCATCGTCGGTTACGAAACGATGACACGACTCGACCACTCTGTAACCAGACAAATCAGTTTCTTCCCTCATGTTCCAAACGCAATGAGGTTTATTGCCGTTTATTTCTCAAATGTAAACTCTTCCTTCCTTTCTGGATCTAACATAGACTTTCATGTAACAATTAGCAATTCAAAAGCCACTTGAATTCACTAGTGGATTGAAAAAACGACATAGCTAGTGCCCTAAACCGTGGGCACAAATGATTATTTTATTTTATTTTTTTTTATTTGCAAAACGGAACTTGTAAATTGTTATTTATACATGTTTCGGGTGAAGGAAAGTTAGATGGTTCCATCGAAGAATTTTCAATAAGTTCTTTCATTGATTTTCACCAAGCCCTCTGATGTAGGGTTTGTGAAACCCATGCGAAATCTGAGATTCATGGATCAGACTCGCTTAGGACCATTAGCACACCATTCTGCAGTTTCCTCTAGTACCTTATTATTATGAGCTCACAGTCTGAAGTCGTTGTCGTCAATTTCTCTCTATGAATAAAATCTTTCGAAAGTTCTGTGGTTAGCGGAAATTGGTCCTATCGATGTGAAACGCAAAGGATGAAGGTCACTTTAGACAACTGCGACTCCTTGTAACAAATGAGTTTCAATTCCTCGTCGACAGAAATGACTTCATCAAAGATAAAACCATCATTTGTTATAAAAACTAGTTTGAGCACTACCCTTTTCTGAGGCGAACACGTTCATCACCACACCATGCGGGTCCTTGGTTCCACCTGTCTTTCGAGTAGTTCTCTAAAGAGCAGTGCCATCAGCGATCACCCGTCAACGGGATTGATCTGGGGAGCACAAATCAGCGTTGAACCCAGTTAAACTGAAACTGTAGCTGAAAATCACAAAGTCGGCTTTTTTATTTACTGCCTTTTACAATTACCCTACAGTGGAAAATTGTAAAAAGCAGCAAATAAAAAAGCTCACATTGTAATTTGAGCATTGTATTATTAATGACCGACTTTCATACAATGTCGGTAAGAACAGTTAATAATCTTCCCCATGATTGAGCTGACACGAGAATGATATAAAAACTTTCATTCATCTAATTTGTACTTTTACTTTTTTACTTTTACTTTTGTACTTTCTTTGTCCTTTTTCACTTTGTGTCAGCCTAATTATGCAGGAGATTAATTGAAGCATCGTTTTAATTTAATCCGAAGGCCTTCGTGGATATATATATACGTCTGCTATGTGTGAGCTAATACACTGCCGACTGCGACAGGATCGACTATCCGAAGGAAGCCAACAATATCAATAGACAATAAGGCACAGATCAATCTTGCACAAAAAGACTGCCGCGTGAAGATACTTTATTTGAGTGACACTCTATCTACTGGATTTGATTTAGTGGTGCGACGATGAACGATCATATCTCAAGGAGGAACGACTGTGCACATCCGATTCGGATTACTGTAGCTCTGAACAAGGTGAAAGTGCTAGGTTGTCACGCACAATAAAGGATTTTTTGTAAGAACGTCATGTTTGTTGATTAATAGGGCAAAACATTGGTTTCTGAACAATTTTCTGTAGCTCAATAAATATTTTTCTTACGACGAATGGTTAATGAGTTTAATTTCATGGGACTCACAACAGAAGGGGAAGTTGAACGACTAAATTAATAAAAAGTTTCTTTTAGAAGTGCAGACCGTTGGAACGAATTTCGAGAAGGCTTCACTACTATCCTCACATCTGTTCAAATTCTTAGAGTCAGCAAATGCGATAGCTAACATTTCCAGTGAAACATTCATTATTTGCAACATAAAACACGTTTTTACGTAATCAAATAATGTCCTTACCGCCCTCGAAATAATGAATTCTTGACAACACAGAGAATCTAGCCAAAACGGAAACGTTCCGCTCATTTCTCAAAAATGTTCTCCTTCAAAATGTCCGGAGCACTTACATAAATGGTAAAATCGGCTGGAGCAAGGCACGTGATCGCATTACTCTGATCTTTATTTATTAGCTTAAAAAATACCCAAAATAATAAATATTATGACTGCTCAATCCTGTGCATTAACCAGAAACTGAAGGAAGCAATGACAGTGTTGAGCGTTGTTCATCTTCAAGAGCCCACCATAGATTCATTCGATTTCAATCGTAGCAATATAGAAGTTACCAGACTGGAATTGTGAATTATTGATCGTCATAATAAGCTCAGAGAATTGCTCACCTTGCTCCTTCCACTCTAATCCGTGGGCCACAATACGACGCTCTACAGACGTTCTTTCGGGTGCAGTCTTAGCGTAAAAATCTCCAATAATAGTCTTCAACAGTTAATAATACTAATTGGCTAACAATTAATAATAGCCAATTAAACAGTGTGTAGTCTATTCTGCAGAACTTCTCCAAGAACCGAACTTTTTGAGTTTGTTTCCGCCATAGCTTTACATAGACGTGCATAGACGAGAACGATTATCAAAGCAGATATTCCACATCTTTTCAATAGCTAACGTTCGATTCTGATTGTTAGTCGATCGAATGAATCGATGTTCATCGACAAATTCGTGCTGACGAGAACGCAGCCGTCCCCTCTGTTGTCGTGTTGTCGCATATTCCAACAGTTCTTCTCAAGTGTCACAGAGATCGTTGAATGGACGGCATCTTCTTGTTCCAGCATTCCCATGACGTCGTATCTTAACCTCCTTGCCTGCATGATCAGGCCTTCTACGACTGACTCAGGTGCAAGTGGCGTGCATCGTAGGTACAGATCCGTCTTCTTGATACTTCGACATTTAGGTAGCGTATAATGGTCCTGAGATTTTAGCAGATTCTCTATACTTCTGCCTCTCAACGCTGTGGTATCGAGAGCTCTTTCGGGAACAGTGGAATGAAGCCCACTTCTTTCACTGTCTACAACAATTGATACCCACGTATAGCTCGTTTATCCCTGAATGTTGGGGTTAAACATGCCCATAGGTCAGACGTAACGAGGGGGTTATCTGTTACACGCTACTCCTTAACCGCCTCCCATGTACTTCCCACTATGTCCTTGACTGGCTCTTTGTCGAAATGAGTTGTAGAATATAATCCACATAAACCAGAGCACATTCACACAGGCATGCACCAGTATTTCTTAATAAACACAGAAGCAGCGTGTCAAATTGGCTCAACAGAAACAGGGAGTCCGCCTTGTACATCCATCTGCGTTTAAGGAGACAGAACTCCATGGTATATAATATACATTTAATGACTCAAAAGATCGAGTTTCTATAAACCTCGGAATAAATAGTTGACATGTTTATTTGTATGGTCTTATAAACTGATCTATTTGAGATGATGGGAAGTTCGTATAAATTTCCGTTGACGTTGTTGTTGTTACTATTGTTGTTGTTGGTGTTGTTGGTCGCTGGTTGACGTTTCGGCGATTTCGGCTTCCTCAGAGCCGTGCTGTTATAGGTGGAACACCAACGACAGCGACAACGACAACGAAAACTTATACCAACCTCGCATCAGCTCAACAAGATCAGTTTATAAGTTATAAGTTTTTATACATATATATATACATATATATATATATATACATATATATATATCAAATAACTCCGCAATGCAAACCATTTTCGAGGCGCTCGTTTGTCGATTCAATAGCTAATTGCTCTTTTGAAAGTGCCTTAGTTGTTCAGTGTTTAGGTGGTCAAGGAGATATTCTGCAACAGTCAGAGGGTTGGCCCTGTGACAGCGATTAAGATCGAGCCTTGCTATCGCTTTTATGTTTAAGGTGGAAGCTCCAGTTCTGGATCATCGAACATTACACTACTATCGATACAGAGACAACACTACTATCTATACGGAAACGACTGCTTTATAGTCTGTTGTATACAAAAACACATAGATAAGTGCTCTGAAGTGCTCCGAATGGTTAAACAGACAGTTAGCGAATAAAAAATTTACGCCGGAAAACCAAGCCAGAACTGCCTACCATTCTTAAACATCTAAATAAAGCTTTCAGAAAGTGACTGCATCACAAAAACCAAGCAGGGAAAGTGTACTTGTGCATTCCCTCTCCTCTCATCCTTCACACATGCAAAAAAGCACTTATCATAAACAATAACCGAACGGCTAGAAACGTATACAGAGAAGAAGAACAAAGTAAGGAATCACTAAAGCTGGCACGAAAAATAGCCATTTCCAATGGTTAGGAAGCAGCAGTCACTCAGGTCATATCAAAATGTTCATGCCACAAAACAGTGTATCACGCCTAAATAAGATGCCTTTAAAGCTACCTTGCATATCAAGCGATATAAGTAATGCTATTGAGAGCTGATTAGGAATTGTTCTTGAAAGCCAACCCCCTCTATTCTATGACTGTTCATGCAGCTCAGAAAATTGTGTAATCTGTCCTAACAAAAAAACGGGGACTGCAGGAGTACACAATACACAATATACCGCACAATATACTTAATCTGACGTAAGGAATGCGGTGAAGAATACATTGGGAAAACTTGTGGACCAATTTTCGCCCACATAAAAAAACACCTGGATGAGTAGCTTAAAATTTGATAATGTACTCCTATAGGTATACATTTGGCACAAAGGCACGAAGATGATGATTTTGAAGTGACTGTCATTGTCCTAGAGCAGGAATCAACGGGAATAAAAGCCATTGACGCGCAAGATCACTGAGGCGCCTCAGACAAATTTCAAAAGCACAAAAAATGAACCAGAAAGGGGAATACCTCACTATCAGACGTGATCTGGAGCCTTTTCTCAGATATTTTTTAATCTGGGTGAGTTTCACTCGTCATACCATGATCCCACGTGAACAACACACGGGTGGTCCCACACGTAACAAAACGATGGGTATTTTACGAAAAAAGCGGCTTTAATTTATGCAATAAGTCTTCATAAATACTATAGATAGTTGAACGAATCACATGAATGGAGTTAAATAAAATACGTCCAGGCTCTGAAGAATATGAAGTTGCCGAAACATCAGCCCTCAAACCACAACAACAGTAAGAACTGATATCCACTACGCATCAGCATAACAAGGACGGATCGTAAGAATTATATATATATATATAATAAGTTTTTATTTGCTGACTACTAGAATTAGCTGAGAAACAGGCGAAACAAAGGATTCGCATAGTGTGGTGGTGAACGCGTTAGCTCCCGAAACGGGTAATAACGCGTTCGTTCCCACCGCTGACACTTGCGGTCCTGAGTTTTGCAAATATCTCAGCACCATTGTGGTTATATATATATGTATATACATATATATATGTATATACATATATATATATATGGCAAACTTAAATATAAGATAAGCCTAAATAAATGAAAATGATTTCCTCAAACGTTCAGCGCTCGCAAAATAATTACAAGTGTACGTTGTTTGCATGAAGCACTCATCTAATGTTATAATAGAAAAGTTTAACATACAAGGACGTTTGAAGTTCGGTTAACGTCGGCATCGGAAAATAGACAGATTCACCATCTTGCATTGCGCTGTTGTCCTGTCGATGGAGTTCAGGGCTGTTGTACAACAACTGTCCATGTAACGAGATCGATGACGGCAAATCGCCTGAATGACAAAGTCTTCGATAATGACACCTGGAAAAATATATTTTGTAACCTTTGCGCATTTTAAAATTTGCCCTTGGAATTAAATTTTTCCTTCAATGTGGTCGCAGAAAGAATCCCATAGGGTATGGCTTACTAAAAGAATCATTTCTTTCTACTTTTTAATGAAATTCACCAAGAAAATGGAAAAGAGAAAGTATTTGAGACTAATATAACCGTTATCGACTAAGCATAGGAATAACCACAGTGAAATAAATCGCTATATAAACTTTCTCATTGGAAGTGACGAAAAAGCGGCTCTGAAGAAGGCGATACTGCCGAAACGTCAGCTAGCGTTGTATTGTATTGTGTTTTTATGGAAGCAAATGTATGCTGTTTAAAAACCTCGCGATTGCTGAACAATAAATCGCTATAATTATGAGAGGATGTTCGAAAGCGGCAAATCTGTCTCCGATCCAAACGGATTCCTATGGTGAAGATTAAGGAATGGCTTAGCACAGCAATCTCAAGATTACATGGGAAATCACACACGACAGGCATTGAAAACATCATTCGGAACAGAAAATGCTAAGGTCGAAAGTGTAATCGAGCCCACACACTAATCCAATAACAGGCATCAAAGTCTGCTTTTTAATGATTGTTTATCTTTGGAACGCTCTATGACCATGTGTGGTTGTTCTAAAAAATCATACTGACTCTCGTAAAATATTGATTGTTATTCTTAAATTTAAATTGAGTAAAATAGTGGCTTTAAACACAATATTTGTCATACAACGACTTCCATGCTCGAGAAACGAGCCTCAACGACGGAAGCGAAGAATTGATTTTTGGAACCCAAAAATACAGAACCTCGTCGTTGCCTAGTAAGTACATCATATTGGCTAAGACATGCAGGTACCAACGGCTTTAATTCCATCAATCGAAATTATTTCGGGTATTTCTTGGCTGAAATTGGACAGAAAAGATGGAGTACTCTGCATATTGTATGGGTCATATGTGATTCATCTCGCAAGAAATGTGTTCATTTTTAGGAAAGCAGACAGTTGAGAGGTCTCTCCGAAATTGGTTAAAAAAACAGATAAAAAATAGGTCCCTCCGATGCCAATAAAATAAATGGAACATAAAAAAGTCGGTTTTTGAAAAAGAGTTGACTCTGAAGAGGTGATTTCTAAAAAAGAGCCAAATTTGGAATCTCATCCGAACCACCACTGGTCGTTACTTCTTTTATCCCCGTTGACTTGTTTTTCCCTATTTTGGTCGTTAAAAAAGTGTAACTATTATCTTTTTATACATCAGTAGGCACCTACTGAGACATGGTAGCACGTCAGGTCTTTTTGGGAGCTTTCGCCGTTCACGTTTAAGTTCTTCCGTGGTGTACGAACGTCGAATGTGATCTGAGTGGCTGGATCCACTGTAGACACCTGATTGGCTGCCATTCCGACATTTGTGTGCTGAGGTTTTGCTAGCTACCGCTACCTTGTCGTGACCGAAACGTTCCTGCTTAATCGTTTTATCGCCGCGGTCTATCCAAGCCGATCGGTTGACTAGGTCACGTCTAAAATTAGCAACACATTACTTCGAAACCTTTTAAAATTCAACGAGCTAATACTAAAGCAATCGAACCTCAACGGAACTCTGAAGTTTTTGAGCTAAATTGGTTGCTTCAAGATAAGTCCAATCATTACCTCTCAATCTCGTCAAGTTGCGATAAAGTGGGACACTTGTGTGTGCTCGATATGAATCGCAGCTGATTGTGAACGGACTGATTTTCATTTATCTGGCCATCAATTCGCCCATGTTCGATACTAATGTGGGAGGATTGTGATCGTTGTACAAAAGTCGCCGCGATAGATGTTGTCCATCCCGTTCGTGTCGAACGACTCATAAAGTCCTCTTCAGGCCAAACCTTAAAGTGCATTCCATTGTTCTGGAAGTAGATGCAGCAAATTGCAAATAAACATAACAGCTTTAAAAGCAGCATGATTCATTTCGAAGAACGACTGGAAAAATCGCCTTCTTTAATTAACGGGAAATAAATAATTTTACAGCTTACTTAATTTGAACGCAACACAAAGATAAAGTGGTGGAGAGAAAGGAGAAACAAAGGTCTTAGTAGTGCGATGGATAACCCGTGAGCCCTGGTAAAGGGTAATCGCGGGTTTAATCTGGCCTGGGGCCCACGTTTTGCAAAAATCTCAGCATCGCAGTAAATGTATTTCACATAATACCTTGCCGTAAAAAATAATAGGCAGGGAATGAACGGAAAGATACGCATCATTTGTAGTACATTTAGAATAACTACTACGTCAAATTAAAACGAGCAGAAAAGAAAAATGTTTTACCACCTAAGCGTAGTTCCTAAGGTGACTAGCTTCTTCTTTGCTTGAACGCGCCAGCTGATACAGTGATACTGTACAGTGGTGTGTTGTTGTTAAAAAGTAAGCACTAAGTAACTGTAACCGCATTATTATGCAAAATGTGCACGTCCCACCTATAGAAACATATTATAATCTGAAATATCTACGCACCAATTGCAGTGAGCAACTCGAGTACGTTTGCAGATGGATGAGTTTGCACTTTGTTTTTGTAGTTAGTATATGCAACGAGCTCTAATAAGATACGATGTAAAAGAAAAGAACGACAAAAGATAGTGTTAAGGATGAGATGGAAACTAGGTTTGGAGCCTAAAACTGAAATTTAACACGCTAGGTATAGCTCAGGGATAACAGGTTATCGGAGTAAAAATAGTCACTTCATTACCTATGGGATGTCAAGTTCAATTCCTTAATAGGACACATCCTTTAATATTAGAACCAAATACAGGACTTTCTAACGCTACTATAAATCCGAAAAGAAAAAAAAGACGGGAAAGCTCCTACAGCTTCACGCAAACTCCATCCGAATCCTTAATTAATTCTTTCACGCTTTTGCCTAGTTCCTATTCGTCATGACTGACATTTAAAAATGGATTCGCTTAAAACAAATGTCATATATTCATCATCATTACGTCTGGTGAAAACGATGCCTCTGAACGACTCACGGCTATTATCATGACATCTCGTTTCAAAAGTGGCGTTGCATCGTATAATTTCGTAAAATCGCTACCTCTTGATGCGGCCATGGATCTCGTTGAAGAGAATCATCATCTGAAGTGGGATTATCGACATACGACGACTGTTCCAGAAGTGATTGCTGCTGCATCGGAGTATGGGAATCGCTATTCTGCTCGCTGACTGCAAAGCACCACATGAAACTATAGAGGGTTTTAAAAACGGAGAGAAAAGAATGAGTAAAAGTATTTTCATTCCACTGTGATTCCTCCTCGTTCTTATTAGCCGTTTCCAAAAAGTTTTCAAACAAAGAGCGTTAATGAAAAGTTAAAAACGAGTGCTGAAACCGAAAAGTGCTGTGCTTATAAAGGATAAATTAGGATAAAGCTCTCGGCGTTAATAAATCCCTTTGGGGATGCGCCATGGATTCGACTTCATTATGCATGGTTTGGAGCTGAATGAATGCATATCTGGGTTTTACAATGACTCGCGGTGGCCTATCGATGCATCAAGCCAGTGCTGCTAACCTTCAAGACAGTTCTGGTACGAATTTACCGATCTCGGAGGAATGGAAGGCTTGGTGAGCCATGGGCGCTGGGATCGACTCCACGTGAGTGCTGCAGTGCGCCTCCGACCGCTGCGCCCCACGCTGTGCTTATATGCTATAAATTCTGACTATTTAATTGCTTGTAAATAAATATTGACTCATCGATGTTACACTAATCTGAACCATATTGATTGAAACCGAAACATGTATTCGAAAAATGCTATTGATCATCAACATACAGTGTGTGATATGTGGTGTTCCGACGATTGGAGACAATGATGGCATCGATGATACTGGAGAATCAGCCGACATATCGCTGCCACTTGACGGAAAGCGTTTCAATAATGGCGATGAAACTGGAATCGAGAATTTAGAACTGATAAGACTGCTGATAGGGTTAAATAAATGTAAGGATAAGACCAATAGTCGGCTTAGGTTTTTCAAAAATCAGACATTTCTTCGATGTCAGAAAAACTTCCGTTGTGAGTACGACAGCACTGTGTCTATCGGATTGTACGTTACGAAACCGCTATACTAAGAGGTTATGGTTTACATAAGCTGTTTGTTAGACACAGACAAAAAAAATAAGTACTATAATGATGTGTAGAAAGTGTGAACCGTATTTGCTTTAGTCCACCTTTCATTCAAAAACTCTCTCTATTTAATTACATACGAACTTGGTCCCGTTAGAACCTACTGAAATAAACGAAAGATGTAGAGTACTGCTGGAAAAATCTCAAATATATGATAAAACTCAGGTTCGAAAGAGTTGGAATCTCGTTTCCTTAGATTGAAACTTTGACGACGAGTGGTATTCAGGTAAAAAGTGTCTAAAGAATCGTCATTAAGGTCAGCAGTGCGGATGTCGTGTCTTAAACGACAATAGTATCGCATTTTTCAAGTAATGACAACAATTTTTAGCTATAAATAAGGCGCAACCGTAAAATTGAGGATGGGAAGCGTCGTAGGCCCGAGAAGGCATACACTCATGTAATTGGTTTCAAAGGGTTGCAGGAGACGAGAGCGACAAACGAGCAACGAAAGTGGCTCGAAGGGAAGTGAATAGGAGGCAAAGAGGTCGCTGCTTGTTTCAAATTGAAGGAGACTAATCACCGTAGCAGATGCATCGACGGAATAAACATATAAAATGAGGATTTTACATCTCCATCAATTCAACTGGCATCTTCATTGATCACATTTTGCAGGCAAAGTACACCTTTGTTATTGTGAAGGATTACAAGCTCAGATTTCTGGTAATGCTTTACGATAGTTCATTCAGAAGTGTTCTACGAACCTCTTTAATGCTTCATTGAGTTCGTTAGTGATGGAAATAATGTCGGCTTCTTTATGAGCTAGAAAGCATCCGCAAAGTAGTTAAGGATTAAGATTTTTACTTCAGTTGTTTAAATTTGAGTAAACCAAGCTTGCTTTAACTGCTTTTGTCACGCCAACATGTGCCCAACAAAAGTAGATCTGAGTAAGAATTCCCGAAAAAATTGGAGATTTATGAAATGCTTTTGCATTACAATGCATTAACAGAACTATATCGAACTTATCCAGACGATATTAGTTCGTTTGATAAAAGGATGTCCCGTGGTTGTCTATGTTTTGGTAATTGTAGCTAAGTTTTTCTAGTATCGTTAGGGGTACTGACACTCGGAAGTGAACTCTCGAAATCTTGTTAGACACAACTACCTTGGCTGTTCGGGGTTCCTCTTGCAAGCATTTCTCCCATTTTTTAGTAAAGAGTTTTATCTAACTTTAGCTTTAAAAGTTTCCAACACCCTCAGTTTTTTCTACTATGAAGGCTTTTGGCTAAGTGGCCCTAATGCTACTTCCTAAATGTGGTTGTGATTTCCAATCTTATTACTTCTATGGTTTAGTTCTTCTTGGGTATTTCGCCTCTACTACCAATAGTAACTGTGTATGGACAAATAAATGAATACAATCCTCGGAAAATAAATAGTGTGACGGCGAATAGAAAGCAATGGTGGCTAATGGTGCTTCCAGTGGAAAAGCAACCATCAAATGCTAAAGCGAAAAGAACAATTCGAGACGAAAATTGGAGAGCAGTAAAACAAGCCAACGTTTGTTGTAGGAATAAAATCAAGTCGGGAGAAATAGGACGAACGACAATCCAGATTACTGATGAAGCAACAAGGCAGTATTCATCGAACCTTGCTTTCGGATATGATGCCCCGATAGGCGGGCAATTGTAACAGTGAGGGAGAGTAAAATTGAAACGAATGAGACCACAACCGCTAGGGGACAAATCCCATAGGGATTGCAGACGGACTAGGTCGAAACAGGTGGGCAAATAGAATAAACTCAAAAACTAAAACATATCGTTTTAGATAGGTGATCTAGAGGCTTCGCGATCAATTAATGTCTTCCTTAATTCGATGATCATGAAGGGCTGCTTGCACAGCTTTCTATAATGCTTGCGCCAGCGTTTGTTTTGCAGCCACCACATTGCACTTTACCTCAGTGTACAGGCTTGTCATTCAGTCCTATTAGAGGTGAGAAACGTGAGATCTCATTTGGTTACGTGAAAGATAAGGTGGAAATTTCCTAAAAAGCCTAGTCCGTAATGTTTTTTCATGTTTATTTCCGTTATTTCTCCTTCCGATCTTTACAAGCACAGCAACTTTGCTAAACCGGAACTGCTTTCAGTGAAGTTCATCAACTATGTCGCCAATAGGCCACTTTTCTATTTAATGTTAAAAACAGGACATAGTGTTAAACGCAACTGAAGTAATTTAATATTTACCGTGAAAACACTTTCTTTGTGAACAAAAGTTTGAAATCCCTTCCAACCGGAGAAAGGGGACATTTTGATTATCTCAGCGATAGTGTATCGTGTTTCAGTGGAGAGACGGATTGTTTTAGCTGCCGAAATGTGAGGCACAACAAGAACGACTCGTCCCTGTACCACCATTACAGGATATTAAGAAACAAAAAAACTTGCCCAACCAGTACAAAACTCAAGTAAACACAAATTGCAGAAAATGGCCATTTCGACCAATGTGAAATGTGTTTGTAATGGCCTCTGTCACTTCTTCTTTAACATTAACCACTACGCTATTAAATACCTTTGTGAATCAGAAGGCCAGTGTCTCTAAAGCATAGTGTAGAAAAGCATTAGAAAATAGTGACAACCGACTTTGCTCCTTAGCACGTGCGTATCAGTGCTGAAACATTGCGCCCATTTGTCAGTATAGATAGTCTTCTTTGACTTTTAATAAAAATTCTGAGAAATCAACCACTGTTAAATTCGAAATTGCTGGTTTTAAGTGTTTTTTACGACAGGTGAAACGCGACTATCTTCGACAGCCATCTCTTTGTTTTTCTATTCATTTATTTATACGAGCCCAGATCAATTCATCCACACATCCCAGCATTACTTCCTTTCGACCACTTTCCTAGCACTCACACCAAGATCTTCGGATCTGCTCATTGCTTTTGCTACTCCTTGAAAATTTAGTCTACCATATAGGTGACCTTAAATGACTATCGAATGGATTTTCCGTAAAGTCCTGGGGTAGCTGCGTTGGGGGTATCCCGGTTTTCACCACAAGTTGCCACGAGCCTTTGTCGGTGGTAGCAATCTTCTGCCAGGCAGTTCCACTACCAATTTGCCGAGTTAAGCAGCTTGACTAGCCCATGCCGGAGTCGACCCCGTGATCGCGCTGATATCATTGAGGTTCTTCAAACATTGCGCTTCCCACGTGTGAAATCTTATATGATTCGTAGTATATGCCGATCCCCTTACCTGATCTGAGGCGCACAATTAAAACTCGAATATAAACATGGATAATAAGTAGTCACCTTTATGATTAGTATCGATCATTGGATAGCTGTTCGAGAACTCCGATGCAATGAAGGCGTCATCGACGTCGATTTTGTACGGAGACCACGAGCTGGTTTGGTTCTCCGCCTTGCGGTCACATCGTTCGTTCCCGTTGAGACGCTCCGGTGCTGACAAACATTCTAATTGCCAAAAATGTTTGTTTCCTAAACGACAGTATGATTACTTACAGACCACATCAAAGTAAACATCTTTGCTTATAAAAAAATGGTTTTTCCACAGCAAGCCCAAATAAACGACCTCGCTTAGAGGAATCTGCTAATAGTTGGGCACTAGCATAAGAACTTAATAAGCAATTAAAATTCCTAGAAAATAGATCTAAAATAACATTCTAATTCGCTGGTGTAACCTTAGGAGCATCAAGAAGCTTAAAGTGGTCTGGCAACTGCCATCATCTCAAACCGAACAATACCGTACTCATTAGCGATGGAGATGCAGATTGTCCGCCTAAGTATATGTTGGCCGGAGATGACCAACAAGAAGCTTTTCTCGATCCCTTTGAAACCTGCAATGAAAGATTATAGTTGAGATGTTAGTCGTATGAGATAGGGCTATACACTCTAGGGAGAAGGGAAAAGTAGTTTTTTAGTTAAGTTTTTTAACGACACCAGCATAAATTAAACTTTCATCTTCAATGTGTACGCTTTTAAAAGTCATAAAATAAACAATGTGTACGCTTTTAAAAGTCATAAAATACAACCACAAGAAACCTGAGATATGAGGAAGACTCAGAACTCTGGATGGACTTCGAATCAGCGATTACCTTTGTCGAGTACTCATAAGCTACCTACCACATCAACCAATGGTTTTGATTTGCCTTTCTCTTTATATCGTTGTTATCAGCAATCACCTATCAACGGGAATAATTGAGAAGACATATCAGTGAACCACATTTTAGTTTCCAGGAAATGTAATCGCGGGCTCCAAGTTCACATGGAGTCCAAAGTTTTGCTCCTAATCTCACCTTCCTTATGGTTGTTTTTCATACTGAACCCTGCCATAAACAAAAGAAAAAGAATAGGCAGTAAATGAAAGTTAAGGTCTTGCTAAAGATGATGGTAGAAAAATAGCGTTATGTGTGAAAATAAGAGCATTCATATTTTCATAAATGTTCCTATGCACTCACTGAAGAGCACGCAACAGAAGTGGCATATCATTAAAGGAAACTAGATGCTTTAAGATTTACGAAAAAGACCATCGAATATGCTGTTAGCGTATCGGGTTCAGGCCATTTCTGATCAAGGTTTGGAGTGAAATTTGCTACCGGCGGCTCATCATCCACCACCGATTCCCACATTTTCGACAGATTAATCTGAAAACAAATAGCTTTTGTATAATGCTGAGATATTTGCAAAACTCCGGACCGCAGGTGTATGCCGTGGGAACGAACGCGCTATTGTCCTTACCGGGGAGCAGCGCACTTCACCACCCCACCATCTGGGTCCTTCGTTTTGCCTCTCCTCAGCTAGTTCTATCGATCCTTTGCCATCAGCAATCACCCGTCAACGGGATTGATCTGGGGTGCCCAAATCGGCATTGAATCCAGTTAAGCTAAGGCTTAGTTATAATCACAATCTTAATCCTTTTATTTACTGCCTTTTTCTTTTCGATAGAACTAGCTGAGAGACAAGCAAGACGAAGGACGCGGATGGTGTGGTGGTGAAGTGCGCTGCTCCCCGGCAAGGACAACAGCGCGTGTTCGTTCCCCACTGCATACACCTGCGGTCCGAAGTTTTGCAAATATCTCAGCATTATATACGAGTTATATTTCTCAACATACCCTGCCATTAAAAAGAAAAGGCAACAAATGGCTTTCTTCAACGAAAACCAAAAACTGATTATTAGCACCTACTAACGCGGTTAGTAAACTATGTTAATGAACATATTTTTAAACCATATTCTTTTTGAAGTAATAATGAGCGTGTACGGTTAATTTTGACAAAGGTTTCTATGTTTGTTTACCTCAAAAGCTGTTTTACTTGATCGCATACGAGGCGGCTCCGTCTTCATCGTATAGGCGGACTTTGATTTGATCAGACTCCGAAGAATTGGATGGACAAGAAATTCGGCATCACTAAACAATTACTCGTTGTCAGAGAAGCTATAGCCATCCAGTCCACTCCACTCAGTAGGACTCACTAGCACTCAACAAAGAGAATGACATCAATCCTACCCACACTGGTAATTTGAGAAGTATTATGAAAAAGTAACGACTTTTTAAAAAAGTACAAGGATGGGTTTCTCGATAACTAAGACTGATACATAATATCGTTGCTTATGTGTGCTCATGAATACCAGCCCAGTTTTACTTTCATCTAAAACATTTGAGGAGCAAATATTGAAGAAAGAAAAAGGAGAAAGGAGTTTCGTCAAAAGATCTTCCAAGCGATGATGTCTTCTAAGTTCGCAAAACGATATAGGTAACAAAAAGCAGAGCCAATATTGTCTATTCTGTTTAATCATTTATTACATTACGAGACGGGCGTGGCCTAGTGGTTAGAGGTGCTCTGCAATTGGTACTTGGTCAATGGTTCGATCCCACGCTCTATGTTCCGAAGTCCTCCATCCTTCCGGAGACGCCACGTTGGCATCATAGTTGTCTGGGAGGACAGAATCACTGAGTCGATCGCGCGCTCAGCAATTGACCAACGCCGACAGCTTTGTGCTTTTTGTACTTTTATTATATGATTCAACCTCGACCAGCTTTAGACAAAATTCATAAAGAAGACCAAAATTCTCAAGCAGCGGATAAGTCCATATGCGAATATGATGACTTTCATAAATGACGGATGCGACTGACGAAGCGAATGAAAGAAGACCTGGGTTCCGGATAACGTGTTTGGTTGGACGATGTAGAAGTAAATACTTGCAAACAACGTGGTAGCAATAGTTGACAAATGAGTTCCATTTGAGAAATTTTGACGTGATAAGTCATGAAGCTGCGTCGAGCTCACAATTATCACAAAGGGGATTTTGCAACGATCAATCAAGCGGCCACTATCGTTTTTCCCTGCGGTGCAGGTGAATTCAGTCGCTGAATTCTCTGTATCTGATCGACTGGAATGATTTATACCGTTTATATACATTAATATTCAAATAATTTTCTTGTATGTATGCGGATTATATCACATGCTTCATTTCACCTAGGAGCACACAATCCACTGACCTCCAGGCTTTGCAGAGTGCGAAGTCGCCAAAAAGTCAGCCTTCGACCTACAAGATCACCTGATGACAACAATGCGTCAGTTTAACAAGGGCTGTTCTTAAGATACACACACAATTCTAATGACTCAAGAAAAGCGTAGAATTCGCTGATTCGCCAAAACCTGTAGAGATAACGAGCATCAGATGAGATGATTTGTTATGCCTCACATGTGTGGAGAATATTAGGAATATGGCATAGAGGTCTTGCCTTATATTAGGTACTTCGGAAATTAATATAGGACTTCAACCTGTATTTTCAAGGTTGCATAAGGGCGCGTGAATTGTTCGGAGGTGCCCTGCAACGCATACTTGGAATCGATCCCGCGTCCGCGGATGCCTGCCATCCTTCCGGGGTCGGCAAATTGGTACCAGAATTGTCTGGGAGGATAGAAGCACTGGCTCGATATATCGATAGGCCGCCGCGAGTAATTGTAAAGACCAGGTAAGCGTTTAATCACCTCCAACAATGCTTAATGAGGTCGAATATACGACGCATCGCTCAGAAATTGGCCAAGGCCGAGAGCTTTTTTAAAAACTAAAAAACTCTAAAACTTTCTGGCTTTTTTCATCGTTGCATAGCTAACCTCAAAAATATCATTATTTGTAAAAAAAACCGCTGGCAAGCATAAGCTGAAGTGTCTGCATGCCGCCGATTCGCTGGGCGTACTTCTCTGCCGTAATCGTTTTGACTCGATTCAGGAGGCTATTACGGATTAATCCAGTTGTAGACGACCAGAAGACCAACATGATCTCCGTTTGATGGGATTTCGGCTTTGGAAAATGCTGCGAAGCTTTGCCTCGGTTTTACCGCTGACTTGAACGTAGACGGTTGTCGTAGAAGATCTAGTTTCGTTGTACATTATAACGCGGTCGAGAAGCGGGTCATTTTGATTCAGCGTAATAGAAGCAGCGATGATTCCTCAAAACACCGATCCCACTGATTGCCATTCAATTCGTTCCCCGTGAACTTTTCGAGCTTCTTCAACGTTCTAATGTTTTGAGCAGTTAGAATTTTTACGGAGGGTCCTTCTGAAGGTTCTCGAATTGCCTACAGGAAAGCCTCATATTCACCGTTGTAAATAGCAGAACCAAATCCTAGACCTCCTACATTTTCAAGGTCGAATTCCTCATGACGGATTTTTTCAAACCAACGTTGTGCTGTGCTTTCGTTCACAGTTCCTCAGCTCCATACTTAATGCTTTGAACATTTTGTGCTGCGCACCTCCAAGACTGAATTCGCAGAAGAGGGCCTGTCGAAAATTCTGTTCTGAAGTCTGAAATTCTAACTGGCAGAGTTTTTGAACAGCATAACTAATAATATGATTCCATCATACAAAGCCAAAGTGCATAAAATGAGCTTTGCAATGATGTGCAATTTAACTCTCAGAAACCTGATAATAGAATTTTAAATACGATTTGTCCAACAAAGTGATCATACATCGAGATGTGATTATTTACTTACTACCAAATTTATGAGGTGATAAAAAGGTGAAAATAAGCCAGAAGAGAGCACCTGTCTTCGCTATGCTCGGAATCGCTGGCAGCACACGACATTCGTTAGAACTAGCTGGAAAAGCAGTTCTACAATAAAAGATTTTTAGATAGCCGTTATGATAAACAGGAGCATTACATTCTATGAGGTTAATTTATTCGCGTAGTGAAACCAATGGAAAGGAAACTCCTACTAAGGTACTAATTAAATCGTTGATGAATCCCTCAAGCCGTAAACAGGTGAGTGTTGACGGCCGTTAGATTTTCAACCAGGTGATTTTTCATGAAACTGATAGAATAGACTGAAGACAACAGATAGAAGAAGAGATTATAAATATTTTAAAATTCTGGTGAGGAATAGTGTAGAGCAGCTGGCAATAGAAAGTAGTCAAGCCAGTCAATTAAGTGACAAACGAGCAGCAAAGTTGTCAGCAATGTCGTCAGCAAATGGCAGTTACGCTTCCAAACACGTCTAATTAAGGGAGAAGCAATTCGAATAGAGAAAAAAACCATGAGTAATATTTTGACGCGTTTATTCTGTGGTGCGGGTAAATAACGCTTGGCCTTCAATCCGGTGAGATTACATCTTGAGAAGACGTTAAATCCATGTTGCCTTCGGAAGTGCACAACTCGACCACTATTCTCAGTCAGCGCATAACTAGGGATAACAGTTTTTTAATAATGGATGACAATTTTCTCGATAACCAGAGGATTTGAGGGACTGAGAACATGATAGACATATTCAAAAACTTTTGCTTCGTCGTTTCAGTGGTGCATTTAGCGTCCAGCAGTCAACTACACAATAACATTGTTGTCAGTAACGTCGTTAGCTTTTATTTATTGCCTATTCTGTTTTCATGACAGGTTGCAATGTGTAATACAACCACAAGGATGCTGACTTATGAGCAAAACGTGGAACCTCAACAGGGCACCGAACACTCGATTAGCTTTTCCGACGACCCACGTGCTATCCACCATCACGCGCCACCCCAGCATCTATGTGGTTATGTTTCACATGGTAACCTGCCATGAAAAAAAGAAGAGGCGGTAAATAAAAAGCTGAAGACACTGTGATTTCTACTGAAACTTCAGCTTAACTCGGTTATAAACGCTCATTTGTCCTCCCCAAATCATTCCCGTTGACAGGTGATTGCTGATAGCACCGATAAAGTAAAAACATGGATGATATAAACGCAAAGAGCCTCGGTTGGTGTGTTCGATAGCACGTGAGGCCCAAAATAGAGTAACTGCGGGTTCGAATCTGGAGTGGGGTCCAAGTTTTGCAAATAATTCAACATCATTGTGTTTTATTTCTTTAATACGAGTACTTTGATTAATCATAACGATTGAAAATGCAACAGCAGCCAACTACAGTTAGAGAAGGGAAGCACAATTTGGAATTGCCTGTACTTCTCGCGGAATGCCACGGCGGAAAAAAAGGCTTCGAAGAAGTTGAGTATGAAGTTAGCGATGAACGATCTGAGTGTGTACGGCCTTAAAACCGTAGTTTCTTCGATGAAAGTCAATCTACTTTAGGTAGAAAATTCTTGCTTTAGTGACAGAATCGATAGATTTTTATGAGTTTTCAGTTCATGGTATTTTATAGTTGATGGCTACCGACATTCGTTTTCAAACTCAAAAGAAGAAGATTCATTACAGTAATATATACAGGACTCATATTCCATGCCCGAATTTATATTCCATTCCTGTCGCGGTTCTAGCAATTGATAATTCTTTCCCACTTCTTCCCTTATGGCCACCTACCAGAATTTTGATTATTTGTTCTGCATTTGCTATTAGGTGGTCTGTGCGAATTGAAAAGCTCACAAAGTGTTTTTATGACTCGCATTTTAGTCTACCATCAACAGATGCAGACTATAGAATCAGGTATCGTGAGATTCAACAAGCGTTGTCAAGATGTAAAGATTCATGGGTCTCTTCCTCAAGATAGGAAGCACTTCACATTTGAAAAATTATTGGAGTTGGAGTCTCGCCCTTTCATATCGTTCCACTGCACCCTATATTATAACGAGAGATAGATTCAATCTCAGTTAGCTAACATACAATGGACGATCGACTGGACAGCTTAAAGGATTGGACTACTAGGCGAACTTATTAAAAAAAGTTGCAGCACAACATGTAGGTCCCAAATGTATGTATATATATATATATATGTTGTAGAATTGCTGACGGGTGATTGCTGATGGCAAAAAAGATCGATAGAACTAGCTGAGATACATGCAAGGGGAAGGGCCCGGATGGTGTAGTGGTGAAGTGCGCTGCTCCCCAGTAAGGACAACAGCGCGTGTTCGTTCCCCACTGCATACACCTGTGCCCCAGAGTTTTGCAGATATCTCAGCACTTCATACGAGTTATATTTCACAACATACACTGCCATTAAGAAGAAAAAGGCAGTAAATAAAAGAGTTAAGATATATGTTGTAGATTGAAAAATAAGGTGGCGGGTGCCACAATAGTTGCGGTGCAGATCACCACGAGCACGATGCCGGTTCAATCCTGCTCCGGACTTACAAAGCCTCTCATCCATTCGGGGTTGGAAAATTGGTACCGGGCTCGTTTGAGAAAAATTCACTCTCTGCAACATCTCAGGACTCCAGCGAGAATCGACACGACTACCATTTAACAACTTTCATGACGAAAGGAAAATCCTCAAAAAATAGTCCACATGTAAAAAGTTGGAGGAAGACCTTTGTGGATGATGGATGTGAGAAAGCTAATTGAATACAAGAAGTAATGGGATCCGCACAGCAGATGTGAAAGACGGTTCGCACACGAAAGAAAATAATGAAAAATTAATTTTATTGAGCGCCGCGTTCGAGGCATCAATGAAACGTTGAGTTAGTAAAACTGGATAACTGTTCCAAAAGATAAACTGTACTGAATTTTACTGATAACAGAGCTGTGGAAAAAACATTTCGCAGGTAATGTGTTAAATTTTCACTTGTCACCTTACCTTTCACTTAGTCCTACTTCAGCAGTGGTATCTTTGAAGGATCGAGAGATCATAGAGAAGGTTCATTACTTTCTAACGAATTCATTGATTTTGGCGGCAACAGAAAGAACCTAGCTCTAACGAAATTGGTCCGAACAGGAGCTATCACAAATTCATCAAGAGCTGAACCAGAGGGCATCTTCAGTGAAAAGATTTGGCTCCTGTAGAATGAAAAACTCTCATGAACTCGAATGTTTTCGTATGGAGAAATATTTGCGGGGATTATGAGAAATGATTTAATTCGGTGGTATTGGTTGTTAGCAACAACGCAGTAAAATTCCATTAAGGATTCTCGTCACTTTCTGGCAGTTATTCAGGCCTTTTATAGCATCGTATATAATGAAATAATGCATTTTCAGCAATGTATGAATGTCTTTCCAGAAGAATGAATCTCACCATGGTTAAAGCATCAGCAAAAAAGCGGCTACGTCAAAATATAATCACCGAGAAAAATGAATAGAACATAATGACCTTACCAAAATGAAGTACAGGTTGCAGTAAGCTTAGTCGACAGAAAGTAAATGTTATAAAGCAGAAAGTGTAAGCAGAAAAGTAAAAATTCTTTCACTTAAGCAACGAATAGGAATGCCGAGAGAGGAATGCCTGTAGCGAAAGCTTAAGGTGGCAATCAGTTAGAAATTCTCATCCAGAAGCCTACCTACTGCTTAATCAATGCGACGGAAAGCCCGGCGAGCTTCCTCTGGCCACCTAAAAACTGTAGAAGAAATATGTCTTTCTAAAACGTCTATTGCTCCTCGCATTTCCTTCGAAGCAACCGGAGTTCACAGAGCGCCTTTTGACACATGACCAGCACGGACGGAAACGTACCGAGAGTTGAATGATGTTCATTCGGGATGACTACTCAACGATGAAGGACAGTGGACGAAAATAACAACAGCATAATGTACTTAGATAACCAATAATCACTCGCGGACATGATCACTTCCTTATTTCGTTTTATTTTTTAAACATCCGTCAGTTGAGTTAGTAGGCAACGCGTACCTGTCGGGCTGCAAATTGAGAATCTGTCATTATCTCTGCTCTTTACATGTTGAATGCTGTTCATGAATGGGCTTTTCTTAAATTGCGAGAAAGTCTATGCCGGAGAGGTCTACACTGAAAGCCGTCATCTAACTTCGTTTATCAGACACAAGCGGTCTGAATTCTGGGCACCCCAAATCTATCTTCTTGGATACAATTCTTCAGAGTGAATACAGAACGTTGGAGACACTGAAATTGACAGCCTTAATGACAAGGGCTTTGTGTTCCCGTGACAGCAATAGGAAGGAGGTGAAGCTTCCTCTTTAATTTGTAATTTAATTTGTCTTTAATTTAAAAAATTCTGGTATTTCCATCAATGTTAGTAGAAATTAGCAATGCGTAGTCCCGTGGAATGAGTAGTTTTAGTGAAAAAAATTTAGCGCGGGAAATCTCTATCTTAAACAGATTGATTGCTTTGCATCGCTTGGACCGCGACTACAAATTCAGTTGCGAATGAGAAAGTTTCTAATAGACATTATTTGAGCAACCAGAATTATTATGACAAAAGGGGACCTCAGCCGAGGAAATCACCAGTATTATCTGAATTGTTGCTTATCATCGTTTCCTTTGAAGCCACCACCACTATGTTCTCCAGTTGTTGAAGTCCTGCGCCAGAGTTGCCTTATGTGTTCCCCTCGGACATGAAAATCACAAAACTTTTCGTGTCAGAGCCTCTAATTCAAATCGTTTTAGTGAAGTACTCACGTATAGCTCGACGAGCTCTGTCGGGAAGCCAAAATAAAGAGCAAGAAGACAGCAAGGTTTCTTTATACACAGTCATCTGCATCGTATCGTTCTGTTGAGCGTCGAGTGGCTTAAGTGGACGCCAGTAAATCTTCTATTTTCCCTTTCGCATGATGAGTAGTTCAGTAGGTTCTGGTTGCTCAAAGAACTGGTTGAACATCTTATCTATTTTCAAGAGTCTTCGTGGAAAACTGTGATCATGGTGTGGGTAATCGTCCTGTTGTACGTGGCTGTCGACTTCTGCCAGTGTTGTGTCCAGCCCACCTTATTTTCGACAACTTGGCATATATAACGGCACCTTCGATTTTTGATCGTAGATGTAGGTCGGAGCTGCTGACCCTTTTCCTCACTTGCATGATATGGGATACCCCTAACATCGCTTTTGAATGCGTGTTCTACAACGCTGAGTGATTTCTCATCGTGCCTTCGCAAGCAATCAGGTTTTTGAGACGTATATTAATACAGGAAGAACCGTAGAGTGGGAATGTTGGACACTGAGTCGGGGCACTCCTTGTTCCTCACACTACTTCCTCTATGCTCTTCAAAGCTCCCCAATCCACTCACTCACTCGTGCTCAACTGTGGAGCTAAGTCGTTCATCATGTTGACTTCCCGACCTAGGTTGACTTAGATGAAGCATTCCGAGATATTCGTTCTTTTGAGAGTGAAGAGTATATGAAACTACTGTTCTTAATAAACTTTTTACACAATAACAGCGCTAATTGCGTCTATAAAATAATACTGAAATTCGGCTAAAATGAATAGTGAAGGAATAAAGAATGTTTTGAACCACTTATTGTGTACTCAACACTTGGTCTTAAATCATTTCATTTATACCAATAAATTCAAGCTAGCAATTACCCTACCAACTTCTGTATTAAATTCCGCCAGAAAGCGAAGCTAATATTGAAGGAAAGTGAACAAAGATGCTATTCCTATGAACGAAGAACAAGGAAGAACAAATTGAGCAGGGGAATGGAAGGCTGTAGGCGCGAGATTCCCGGACTTGTTAACAGCAAGCTTTCGTCAAAACCTGTTGTCCTTAACAAATTCGTGGGTAAAGAATTCACTAAAAATCTGATCACTTTACTTTGATTTATTTCTAAGTAATCAAAAATGCATCGAAATGCACAGAGATGCAAAATATGACGTTAATATTTTAATGTTGGTAAACTGACCTGCAGTACGAGCACGTTACGATGGAAACTGTATGTCATCAAATATTATAAAACGCGTAAAATAAGAAGACATATACTCGAGTAAAGGTAAGAAAAATTGTAGAAAGGGTAAAGAAGTGAGAGAAGTTCGCGCGTGTCTGTCTGCCGTTCAAGCCCGTGTGCTTGGATGTGCGAGAATCGATTGCAGGAGACCTCGCATTATGGAAGGGCAGAAACCAGGCGATCATCTACTGCCACAAACAGATTACGTCAAGTTGTTGTGTCATATTCGAGGTCGAATTCCTGCCATATTCACGGAAACGTCACCAAGTTTTTGTTAGAGCAAATCTGTTTATGTATATATTCTAAGAATGTCGAGATCTCACTGAACAAAATCGAATCCATTGCACTCAAACTATAGCATAAGCCTAAATAATATTCAAACATTTTAAATGTTGTTTCGGTCGCTGCTTGAAGATTTCGTGTCTTTTATGAATGTCGCAGAATGCTGGTCGAGTCGATTCGCGTGCAATTTTGGAGATAGCCGAGCTAAGGCGCTTCCACGTGAGTTGGAGGAGAGCTTGGCGGAGGGTGCCGAACGAGCACCTTTGCTTTCTGATTGACCGAAAACAGTGGGAGAAAGGAGGATCGCACAAAAAACGTAATGCTTCTCGCGTCGCCTGTGCGACCTTGAGGCATGACGGGACGCGTGGAGCTTCTTGGTGCCCGACTATTTTGGTGGTTAACGGATTCATAGCTGATACAAGCGGTGTGTGGTAGACAATTCAAATTCGTTCCTGTACGATACGACAATTCTCAAGTTCTATAATTTCACTCTTTAGAAGTTAGTTGGGATTGCATTTAAATGGTCCGTTCCTATATTTTAGCTCCAGCATTTCTTCCATTCGTTTCACTATCCTTCAACCGTAATCCGTAAAGGTGGTTAGGTTTAAGTACAGGCGCTTAGCCGTGGCTTGACAAGCTGTCACCTTCAGCACTTATTGAATTGTTGAATACTGACAGAGAGTAGCTTTCTGCGGAGATGCGACATAATCCCGCGTTCCTAGGTCTTCAGCAAAGCTATTCGATGACCGCCAAAGATCAGAAAGAAGTTTGGTGCACTGCATGATTCTGGTGACTCCGCATGATGTATCGTCCTCAACTGGTGGCTCAAATTACCAAAGAAATTACTGACTTTTGGAACAGAATAACTCTCGTCATTATGGAGTTGAACAAAGGAAATAGTGGATTTTTGTGCCTAGAAGGTAAAATTGGATGTCCCTCTTTGGTGGTTATCATGACTAATTTCGTACTGATTTTCGTGACAAACGTTTTTGCCCAAACTGTTTTGATTTCTTGGGCATTTGTAAACACAGAATGACACCGATTTGAAAAGATACGTTAAGAAGCGTAAAACCGAGGAAAGTGAACTGTTCAGGATCGAGCGTAGTCATGGCTAGGCATTACATACTTCCAATCATTCAGTGATATGCCCTCGACGAAGTAGATATTTTTTGCATCGTCAGGCAAGGAAAGGAGGACAGGGAACAGTAATAGAGGAAGGGCAAAAAATAATCATTAGACAAAAAGTGGTGCTAGTAAAGTTTTGTTTGAGAGTGATGCAGAGTTCTCTCGCCTTTTCACGATCAGACATCTTTTGCCTCACTTGTCGTCGAAAACCAAGAGATATTTGCCTCTGCAACAAACATTACAATGTTCTACTTTCTAATCAAAATCGTATTGTAGTAAAACCAATTGACTTCATCGAGTTCACTTGTTGCATAGCTCTTGATTAAGCCTCGAGAGAATCAATGTTATAACAAAGTAATACAAGGACTACTATGCCAAAAATCATTCTTAGACTGAAGCTTACGTTCAACCTCATAGTTGAACGACTACGATTTGTAGAATTGATGTTCGAACCCACAATGTTTTACTTTTTATTTTTTGCCTACTACAATTTTTACGGCAGGGTATTACGCGAAATACAACAATAACGTTGCTGAAATATTTGCAAAACTCCGGACCGCAGATGTCAGCGGTAGGAAACGAACGCGTTATTATCCTTTCCAGGGAGTGACGCGTTCGCCACCATACCTTGTGGGTCCTTCCTTTCGTCTCAGCTAGTTCAATCGATTAAAATAAAAAGTGGAAGATTGTGATTTCAACTTAGCCTGAGCTTAACTGGATTCAATGGCGATGTGGGGTATCCAGGTCAATCCCGTTGACGGGTGACTACTGTTGGCACTGACCGATAGAACTAGTTGAGAGACAGGCGAAACGAAGGACTTGCATGGTATGGTGATGAACGCGTTAGCCCTGGAAAGGGTAATAGCGTGTTTGTTCCTTACCGCTGACACCTGCTGTCCGGGATTTTACATATGTCTCAACAACGTTGTGGTTGTATTTGGCTTAATGTGCAAACGTTGCACTGAACTCAGTGAAGAAGAAGCCAGCACATTGCCTCAGGCAAACCTGAGAAGCACCGTCAACAGACTAATCAACTTCTCGATAAAATACTTTGAAGAAGGACAATGAGAGTAAAGAGACACTGATCGGGATCAAAGGCAATGCAAACATCCTTTTTATAATAGTTCCCAAGATCGACTTTCTCTTAACCTCGGCATTGGAATATGAATGTGTCGTTTTCTTGCTCAGCAATCGCGAGGTTTTTAAACAGCATACATTTACTTCCATAAAAACACAATACAATACAACGCTAGCTGACGTTTCGGCAGTATCGCCTTCTTCAGAGCCGCTTTTTCGTGACTTCCAATGAGGAAGTTTAGAACAG
>UYYA01000532.1:0-49680 GCA_900624975.1 Angiostrongylus costaricensis
GTTCATCATGCTGATTATAGATGTAACTGAAGCACTCGGAGATATTCATTCCATTCAACGTGAATTGGGCATACGTAACGAGAGTTAGAGTTACTCGACAGTCAGTGGGACCCGCTAGAGTTACTCGACAGTCAATGGGACGGAAAATAATACAGGTGAGGTGATCTCAGGCGAAAACTGTGCGTTGAAATCACAATACTAATTGTTTACATTGTTAAATTTTTTATTTACTGTTTATTAAAAATTTTCAGGCAGGGGTATTATGTGTGATACAACTACAATGATGCTGAGATATTTGCAAAACTCCAGACCGCAGGTGTCTGCGGTGGAGAACGAACGCGCTATTGCCCTTTTTGAAAGCTAGCGCGCTCATCACCACACCATATGGTCGTTCGTTTCTCTTATCTCTAACTTTTCATTTGTTGCCCTCTATAATTTTTTTCACGGCAGGATTTTATGCAAAATACAACCACAATTATGCTAAGATGCATATGCACTGAGTTTCACCACTGGTCGTCAGAAGGTGAGTAAGGTGATCGGGACAAGAGCAGCGTGGGATCTATAGTCCAATCCGTTGTTAGTTCCGATACAGAATAACTCAAGGGCGCCATTTAATTTCTGAATGATAAGAACGAAAATGATGAAGTCACCAATGGGTGCTCAAACTATCTAGATCTAACACAAGGCTTATAGACAAGTTTATTCGGCTCACGTTTCGACGTCTTCGTCTTCATCGGAGCTGATGATCCGAGTTGATAGTCCGCAGGCGTTCATCTGCTCGTTTATGATCTTTTAAAGCGAATCAGAACGCTGAGTAATAGACATTATCAACGCTTATTGCGAAGGGCACTACCGGTAGCGCGTCTGTAGTAGATTAACGATCTATAAGATGGAAGACATTGAAGACGTTCGATAAACGAGGCGAAACGTTCAGGAAGCGACGGCTGAAGGCGAGGATGGCATGGAAGTCGTCGACTCCGATAACGCTATCGGAAACATGTAGCACGGTAGAAACATCGGCCAAATAAAGAGCTTATCGTTTTAAAAAAATCCTTGGAGTATTCGTGATGCATGATGCGAATTCAATGAGGAACAGTTCATGACCTCACAACCTCAATTTGGTAGCTGTTTAAGAACAAACAATCGTGTTGTCGTTGAATTGTTATTAAACGGACAAAAAAGACATATAAGTCGATATCATTGACCAGTATTAGAATTTTCTACTAATGCCACTTTGAGAGTTCTCTGGGCAGAGATTCATTTGGTCTTTAATTGGCGTTCTTTATCTACCATAGTGAGCAGCACTGTTCCAAAGACACGACCCGATGCACCGCACACTTTGAGACGAAAACAAAGAAAAAACTCTTAGTTGAAATCTTCGACAACGAAGGAGATTTATTGATTTGAACATTTTCTGAGAACAGACGAGGAAAAACCAATGATTAGAGCCAAACAAACCTCTTAAGATACAAAACTTCTGTCTTAAATATGAGTTATTTGGGCACATATTTGCTTTGGTGGTAACTTGGCGCCAACATTCTATAGAGTGGCTGTACTGAAGTATTGAAAGGTTTAGAATACGCAAAACTCTTAATCATTGACGTTTTAGATTCTTTAGGCCTTGTGTCTAAGACCTTGTGAAAACATTTGTAATGAGATGCTTATGAAGTATTTTGCAGGAAAGTCAAGATAGCGGTTCTTTCCGCACCTTTTCAATCAAGGAGTTTACCAGATGCTCGTGGATTTCTGAGTGAGACGGTTTAAAAGCAGTTTAAGCTCGCAATTTAGCCCGTCAATACTATTGTAATCTGTGTGCCTGTTTAAAGGTACAATGCTCTATCTATTCCCTACACGAGTGTGGCGCAGAGCGACAGTGAAAGATTGGAGTTTAATGGTACCCGATCGAACTCTCGGTATTAATGGTGATTGAAGTTGTACAGGTGTTGCGTCAGACAATATTTCCAACTGAATCGCTGGCGAGAGTTAACGTTGTAGCTCTACTCCAATGTAAACAACGTCCTTCTGCGGATTACGATACCGCCAAAAGGTGAGCGCAATAAAAACATTTGCTAAGCCCGTGCAAGGTTATCAAGAAAGTGAAACATTTTTTAAATAACGATAAACGGTACCTAAGAAGAGAGCGAAAGTTTCCACCTTGTCATTGCTATAATTTGATAAGGACGAAAGTGTCACGAAAGACATGATAACTACAGCGACTATTTACAACCTCATGAAGGTGACATATAGTGACATCATTTTGACAAGCTAAAGTTTTCTGAAGAAATAAGCGAAATGGACGATGGACAATGGGTACGATGAGGTGGAAATTAGCAAATGCTGGACTGGACACAATTCAATAAGAATGTGACCTGCTTAGGGTGCTTATCAGTGAAACGTGTTAGGGCAGCCAGTATTATAGAAACCTTAACGAGCCACGTGATGTAAAAATCAAAGACTTTTGACCCGAGTTGGTTTTTTTAACCCTTCAAACAAAAAAATGGTATAGAAAGAGCCTGATTTTCAGAAACAAGTCTATATCTTTCACGGTACTGGTCATCGTAGATTGCGTTCAAGCATAGTTTC
The DNA here is from genome assembly GCA_900624975.1 of Angiostrongylus costaricensis. Taxonomy (NCBI): domain Eukaryota; kingdom Metazoa; phylum Nematoda; class Chromadorea; order Rhabditida; family Metastrongylidae; genus Angiostrongylus; species Angiostrongylus costaricensis. The sequence continues at coordinate 2,584 of UYYA01000532.1, forward strand.
CAGCAAAACAACAAAAAGTAGAAAAAAATGATTTTGTCTACAAAAGAAGCAAAAGTAAAGTGTAAAAGTCATCTTAAAAATAAAACAGCACTTTATTAGACTCCAATCGAATAAGGTAATGTTTCGGTTCGCGTCAACGCGCCAATCAAAATTTTCTTCTTCATTTTAAGAAGATCGATTGACACGTTGAGTCCTGACGGTGGATCTAAGTGCCTTGCACATTCGACTAAGTCCAATAGTTCGAACAACGGTAAGAATAACAAATACCTGACCAAAATCAAAAGCTGACCAAGCATGCCTTCAATTACTGAATGCGGTCTGATGCAGAAGATTAAGTGCTGAAGGAATTTTCATCGATGAAGAAGAAAATATATTCACTAGTGGTTTGCTTCTGTAATCTGACCAGAAATGCTTTGGAAAACTAGTATCTTTCCAGTTTCTAAGTCGAAATTCGTCTAATATAAACATATAACACCTGCTATCAATATTGGCTATGGTAGGCACATGAGATCGATGATAGCTCATCGAAGTAACGGATGGTGATTCCGGAACTCTAGCCAAGCGTTTAGAATCCGAAGCCGAATACTAGGCTGTGTTTGTCCATTAGTCGCCGAAAACTGCCATCACACTTGGAATGCTCGTTGTATATGATGCATACAACGTGTGGAGGTGGCAACTACAGCAGTGCCTCTGATTCCCGTCGTATTCGTCGTATAACTGAATACTAACGACCGGACGACATTCATTATTCTGAATGAGCACCATGGAGTTCTGTGCAAACACGACAGGACAGTATAGCATGGAAGACAAAATTCATATAATGTAATCCTTTTCCACGATAACGCGCGGCTCCACACTGAACTACTGACACTGCAGAAGTTAGACGATCTGGACATTAAACTCCGCCTCATCCACCATACTCGCAACTTCTCGCCTACTTACTACCATTTTTTCAAGTATCTCGGCAACTACCTGTACGAGGAATCGTTCGGAAACCAAACTGACGCCGAGACTACGTTTAATGACTTCGTCGGCTCACAATGTCCGGTCCAGATTTTTCTGCAACTGATACAAACAAGCCTGTTTATCGTTGGCAAAAATGTGTGGACACTAAGTTTTTGCTTCAATTAACAAGCTTCGTTCTGTGCTAAAAAATCCAAATTTGAAAAACAGATTAAAACATAAAACTGATTTCCGAAAGACCTTAAAATATATGTAGTTGATTTTGCTACATATGCCTGTAACTGTTTGCTGTCAGCACACAACGCTGTCAGCATTTAGCTTCTGCGGCTTATGTTGAGGCCATTACTGTATTTTCTGTACTCACTAATTTCATATGAAAGCCTGTTTCATAGCAATGATTAAGACTGAAATAACAGTCAGTTGCTGACTAAAAGTTGCTTCACATAATGATTGGCGGATAATCGATGCCGTACTCGCCTGTGATTAACCTCACTCCCTCAAATCCAAATGACCACAGTCCAGCACGGTTATCCTAGAATTCTATAAAGAATTGACTCGACCAGTATTTAGCGTCCTTCATAAGAAGATAAGAATCCTCCCGTAGTTGCCAGAACAACGCACAAGACCTTGTGTGGTGAATCACCTGTATCACTCGTCGAGTGACTCGAGTGGGCGCCAAGAGTAGCCCAGTGAGTTCTGCTCGCTCTAGGAAGTCGTTCAGCATTATATCTTTCTTCTAGGCTTTTCGTGAAGAACTCTGACCATCGGCTTGGTGGTCTTCCTGCAGTGCGTTTGACATCCTGAAGAATCCAGTCACTAACGGCTCTTGTCTCCATCGGTTGTCGTTCATACGCATTATGTGTCCGGCCCACCTTATCTTCGACTGTTTGGCGTACTTTGACTTTTTTACCGTTGACGTAGGTTGGAGCTTCGGATCCCATCCCTTACTTATGTGGAACAGGTTACTCCTAACATCGTCCTTTCGACTGCGCGTTCGATAACGCTGGGTGATCATTCATCTTGCTTACGCAGCGACCAGGTTTCTCACGCTTACGCTAAGGCAAGAAGTACTTTTGAGTCAATAGGTGGGCACGGAGTCGGGTATTCTTTATCCTCTTCACTACATCTTCGGTACTCCCCAAGCCACTCGTTTCCTTCCGCCCAACTCTGGAGCTAAGTCGTTCATCATGCTGATTTCGCGGCCTAGATAGAGGTAAATGAAGCGCTCGGAGATATTCGTACCGTGAACATGAAAGGAGCATTCTAGGCAAACCGTTCCTCATGAACATCGTTCTTGTTAGATTTAGTCGAAAAACAATCTTTCCACAGGCCTTACCGATATCGGCAAGCATTCGTTCCGGTTGGCTAATGCGTGTTATAAGAACGATGTCATCAGCAAAGCGGAGATGGTACTGATCGCCGACCATCGATTTTCACTCCCATGTTGTCCCATTCCAAGGTTCGCATGACGTTTTCGATGGCGGCGGTAAATAATCTTGGCGAGATGCTATCGCCTTATCTAACCCATCTTTTGAGTGATATCTTCGTAATGAAATTTTTATACAGCTAACGAAGAATCTTATATTGAGCAGGGACTGCCTGACTCTCCAGGGCTTCCAAGACTGCTCCTATCTGAGTCAAATGCCTTCTTTAAATGGATGACAGTGAGACAAAGCGGTATTTTGTATTCTCGCGATACATCATTGAATCTTGCTATCATGTGGATGTGGTCCACTGTACTAAATCCTTTTCAAAACCCCGCTTTCTCACATGGCTGCTCTTGGTCCAGTGTTTTGTCAATCCTGTTTAGGATAACTCGAGTGAAAAGTTTGTCGACGGCAGACAACAAGCAGATTGGGCGGTGGTTGCCGATATCGTGGAGGTCGCCGTTCTTGAATAATAGCACGGTCTTGCTGGTCTTCCACTGAGTAGAGATCTTACATTCAGACACGTAACGTGTGAACAATCGAGCCAGTGTGTTTATGAGGACTGGCGGAGGGTTCCTTATGTGTTCAGATCCTATCCTGTCCGGACCTGGCGCTGGTCGATATTTCAGCGACGAAGTAGCATGTTGGATTTCCGAAGGAGGAACCAGTGGTACAACATATCCATCCTCCTTTATTTCATATGACGGGAGGTGGATGTGGCGATCGAAAAGATCTGAAGAGTATTCGTGAATGATTTTCTCCATTGCCTGGCTGGACGCTGTAAATGTTCCGTCTGGGCGTTGGAGTGCAACCATCTTACTCTTGTAATTCGCGAAGCTTGGGTGGACTTTGCGAATGCTTTTCCCAGCTTCTGCAGCTTCAACCAAAACTGCCGCTCTTCTCTCTTTAAGGTCTTATTTTATAGTCCGTCTGCATTGTTTTCTAAATTTGGACGTGGTGTAGTGGTCCAATAAATCCCAATGGCATTAGGACTTTGTTTTCGAATTTTGTGCTTTTTTCTTCCTTCTGCGAGAAGTGAAATCTTGAACGAAGGAGGCGACGATCTAATTCTGTGTAGAATTTCGGGAGATTAGCCAAATTGATGATGCAACACCTTCAATTTACTATGATGTAGTCTATTTCGTTATGGTACTCTCCATTGGGAGACTCCCACGTCCAGCGTTGAGGGTGGGGCTTCTGGGATTGCGAGTTACCTTTAATGGTCTTGGTAATCATAATAAACTCAGAAATCTGCTCACTCTGTTTATTGTAATCCGTGGGTACCAGTGTGACGTTCTTCTTGGACTAATCCTATCGTTAAAATCCCCAATGATGACCTTGAAGAATGCGTGGTCTTCTCTGAAGAACTTCTCCAAGTCTATATAGAACGCTTCGACTTCTTCATCGTCACAGTTTGATGCCGACTGGTAACCAATGAAGACTGTCAAAGCCGGAATTGATCTATGTCTTTTTAATCGTAAACGTTCGATCCGGGTTGTTTGTTGTTCGAATGAATCGTTGTTCATGGACAAACTCGTGTCGACAAGAACACCGACTCCACCGACTCCTCTACTGTCGCATGTTCCGTGGAACATTTCTTCTCCGGTATCATAGACGGCGTTGAATGGATGTCGTCGTTTCTCCCCGGCCAGTTTGATGACATTTTACCTCATCTTTATTGCGTGCATAATTAAGGATTCTATCGAGGACTTGGATTCAAGTGTGTGTGCACTGTAGCTATAGATCGTCACTTCAGTCGTTTCCGATTTAGGCAGCTTTTAGCAGCCTCTCCGTAGCCGTCCTACCCAATGGATCATGAGAATGAGGCCCGTTTCTCTTACTGTGTTTAACTTTTTGATACCCATGTATAGGTTGCTGAGCTCTGAGCGTGGGACTGGGTCATGGATTGCTCGCAAGCCTCTCTCAGGATAAACATGAAACTTATTTGTTCGATGGGACTCCTAACCGCCTCCCATATGCTTCCCTGACAGTTGATTGCAGGCTTTTGTCTGAAGTAACTCGTAGAATACAATTCGCATAAACGAGAACACACCCACGCACGCATGCATGAATGCGCCTAGCAAATGCAGAAAGTATGTGCTAAATCCGCACAATAGAAACAGGGAGTCCATCCCCTGAATCTATCCGCGTCTCAGCGAAGCAGAGGTAGCCTCTGGTCCTCCATTGCCCCTTATCAGCCACCTATCGATGCGCCACGTAGCGCCGCGCCTGACCGGCTCGAGATCCCTGAAATGAGGGATATCCGTGGCTGTGTGGTGAATATGAGGAAATAATTCGAATGCAAATGTCGGGATCCGCATGGTAGGAAAACACGCGTGCATCGGCAAGTCAACAGTGACATTTAGAGGGAGAGCTGCCATGCGTCAGAATATTCCCTACAAGAGGTCTCAAGTTATTTAAATTGTTCCCGAGTGATTGCTACAGTTAGAGGATTTTGGTGAGTATCGGCAGGGAACTCTCCACAATTGGAGATGTTACGCCGTTTGTAATGATGAAGCATAAGTAGAATATATTGGATGGAGAAAGATATCTCTGGAAATACTTCGGGTAAAAAACTTCCAATGGCTGAGCGCTTGAAGTAAAGCACTCAGAAAAGCAAGTTTTTAAGCATAAAAGTTTGAAACTGTGAGTGATTGTGGTAACAACATTTGATAACTGTTCGAAAGTATAAGCAGTGCCAGAAAGCATTTGCGAAGGCAGTCTTTGCGAACGCCGAGAGGCCATGAAGAACTCTCCTTAATTTGATCACCTTAATAGACCAAAAGTTTTCCGAAGTGTTAACTTTCGTTGTTTAAGCACAACAGAAGAAACATTTCAGCGCCTCTTCTTCGACCACGGTCTGACTATAGTGCCTCCTCTGCTCACGAGCAAAAGCTTTCGCCGGCTAATAAATTCGTCCGAAGAAAGGCTTCGGCGAGTTGTTTTGTAATTCGTCTGAAGAGAATAGCTTTATACTTCTGACCCAACATCATTGTCGGACAAGCCAACCTTTGAAAGCAAAGAACACAATAAAAAAGCGCTGTGTAGCAAATCCGCTGAGGAGGAAATGCATTGAAAGCTGTGCACTTGGTCCACTTTACTCATCACCGGTTGATTGCACACAGTTAACCTCGAAGCTCGACCGTAATACAACATTTATTCCTCAACGACTGGTGCATTGTGTTTCGATTAAAAATCCAATTATAGCCCTTTCCTAAAGCTCTTTTCATAATAATTGTCGGAAAATCTTGCAGGACCTGCACCAAATTTCTGCACAAGACTAATCTCGATGAGAAAACGCCCTTGTTCTCCTTTAAAACGATACATTTTCCTGTTCACCGCATTTGGTAAATGTGACATCTGAATCCAACATAAAACTAGAAACCGGTCGCAATCATTAAACAACATCCAATCTGCTTTTTCAGAATGTTCATTCCACTGTTCATTACTTGCTCGGATGGCCTCATCGCTGCAAAGGAAAGTCGGCTTGATTTTTCCTAATCTCCTAAAAAGCTTAAGCCAATGATTAAAACTTATGTCTGACACTTCAAACAAAGAGAAGGATGAATGTACGCGATATTTCCATCGAAACTCGCTTCAATTCCAGTGTGCTGTCCTCTGCATCAACCGATTCCCAGTGCATCAATCACACCTATCGGTAACGTCAGTTCAGGTGATTACATTGCGATCAGATATTGCCAGTTCTAGTTTTGGCGTCATCTTACATAGTGCGTTTTTTCGGGTTTCCTTCATTTCCCAATCTCCTCGGAAGACATTGTAGTAAAAGCCGCACTTCTTTTCGGCAGTGTACTTGATACTCACATGCAATGAGGTATACTCGTCTTTCTCTTTGCATAAAAAATATCGAAAAAAATCAAAAGTACATTTAATTCAACATATTGCTTTTTAGAGGTAATACAGAATACGTGTGTTAACGGATCCCGTGTGCCTGGTATAACCACATACGATTCCTGAGGATAACCACAGCGTCAGTAAGATCATCTGTATGATTTCGAAGATTATACTGCAATCACACAACTTTTCATATGTATCCAACAATACCGAATTTCTAAACTAGACGAAAGTTGAGAAGGACTAAATCTTTTCTACACTGGTTACGCCAACTCATTATACACAAACGTATCTCTATACATTTTAGACAGACATTAAAGTCAGCGCCACCACAAACATCAAGTAAATCTTGAATTCAGAAAAAAACGTGATGCTCAACAGCTTCGTCCAGCGAGTAGAACCTACACTGTTACTTCTCCTCTGCACAGCGACAAATGGAGACTATTGGCGCTCATTAGAGTCACTCGACGATAAATGGGAAGCGGAACAACAGACGAGAAAATTTGATTGATAATTGGAAATAAGCACTACCATCATTAGATAACTGGTGATAAGCAGACTGCCTTTCAAAATTACGCGGTAGATCACGATCATATTCCGTCGCATAGTGAGAGAAGATTTACGTTCTTGCTTTGAAGAAAACATGCGGAAGCGCAAACCTAAGTGGTCAAAAATCTTCTGCAATACACACAGGATGGCTAGTTCGCACCTGTTCGGCGCCAGTAACGTCTCCTATTCCTCTGGAGTCCGTAAACTGATATCAACTTATCTAAAGAAAGCTCCTTTCAATTCGAAAGCATTTGCGATTGCTATGATGAATTCCTTGAAACGATACACTGAAGGTACCGTAGAATTTCAAGGGGAAACAACATTATAATATAATTGTGGACGGAAGTACGCTACGCTTAATTTAAAAGGGAATCAGCAAATGACAGGTCTCGATAACGTGTTCATCGACTTGATTGTTGTGTAAGTGCAGAAAGGATTTCGATGGATTTTTGAAATTTTGAGGAAGGAAACAATTTTATGAATTAAGTTTGTAGCAGCTTACCACATCACAGGCTTCAACGCAACATGAAGTAAAGTGACGGTACCTCACTGTGTGGAATGTGTGCCACAAGCAACATCCTATTAACCACAATGATGCTCAGATATTCGAAACATTCCGGATCGCCGGTGTCTGTGGCGGAATGGAGCACTGCTGAGAAAAAGGCGAAACGAAGGACCCGCATAGTGCGGCGGTGAACGCGTTAGCCCTCAGAAAGGGTGAAAGCATGTTCGATACCCACCGAAGACATATGCGGCTAAGAGTTTTACAAATTCTTCAGCTTTGTTGTGGTTATATTTTACATCATTCTCTGCCATAGGCGGTAAATAAAGAGCATCGTGATTTATCTTTTAACTGCTTCTCAACTGCGCGCACCTGAAACGTGGGTAATATAACATTTAGCGAAGCGGCAACAACAAGGTAATCAACATAAATACATTATGCAAAAATGGAATAAAGGGCAAGTTGTTATGGAAAGCTAAGAGGTATTTCAGAGCATCATAAGGAATGGTTAAACAATTGACACCGATTTTCATATAGTGCGCCCGAGTACAGATTAACTGCCAACTTGGCACCAAATCTGTCACGTCCATATAGATCAGCGAATGTTATATGGAACGTTTCATTCAGAGTTGATCAAATTCTGCCGAACAGTTTAGAATTTTAAAAAAATCATCTAATTAAAATCAAAAAAAATTAGAATCATCTGATAAAATTAACACATGAAAGAAACTGTGTAATATTTCCTGAATAAACTTTCGACTAACTTTTTTCGTCGTTGAGTACTCTTCAGTGTACTAGAGGTGGAATTGTATGAAGTGAGAGATCCTATGAAATAAGCTCAGCTAAATTGATTTCTTTATTGATGATCCACCACTGAATGAAAAGGAAGCCTGGAAGGCCAGATTTATTCGAAATTTGTGGGTTTGTTTTCAATAATATATTTTTACCATTTAGTGCACACAGTTTGATTGCAGGTCAGGACAGATATATATAAAATTTGGTTTTTGATTCTTTTCGGTTTCGAGTTTCATCACCATTCAGCAAATTAAGAGGAAAGATTTATGAGTGCACAACGCTTTTGCAAATCGTGAGGATCATCTCGTTGGTGGTCGTTCTGAGTATTTGCACTCTTTCACATCAGGCACGTACTTCTCGTCGATGCATTGATCCTTCTTCTCAACTAAAACACAATATGCACAGCTAAGTTATTTTTTGCCCACCACGGCATTTTTCACTTCTCAAACATAACCAAAGCAGGAAAACGGAAGGTTTTTAAGTTTTAGTAGGCGATTTTCACTTGATGTCAGCAACACATGCGCAACAAAAAGTAGCGAAACGTTCCTTTACAAGAAATTTCGACGGAGGTGAAGAGGCGGAAACGGCAAGAATTTTGTAAAACGTACAAAATAGGACAATCCCTCCCATAACGTTTAGAGCACATCTGATAGTAACGAAGTCGCCTGATTTGACTGCACCACTGGGAGTGAATAGGCAGCAAATAAAAAGTAACTGTATTACACAGTACGTTCTTTAAATAGTCTGCATATGGAAGAAACATTCAAATTTTCAGCAAGACAAATGTGTCGTTTACAGCACAGCGGTTGAAGGTGAGTTGAAATGCGTACTGGATTGAACCCTGTTTCGATATGAATTCTCCAGAAGCATAAACTCCAAAAGCCTACTGCCTATTTTTTTATGGCAGGATATGGTATGAGGTAAGCCCACAATGGTGCTGAGATATTTGCAAAACTCCGGAGGCGGATGTCTGCGTTGAGGATCGAACTGTCTATTACTTTTCCGACGGCTAAACTGTTTATCACCAAGCCATGTGGGGTCCTTCGTTTTGCCATTCTCTCGGCTGTATTTAATAGACGCTACCAGGAATCACTCATCGAAAGGAATGATCTAGAAAGCATAAATTGGCATTGTACCCAGTTAAGCTGAAGTTGTAGTATAAATCACAATGTACGGGTGAAGACAAGTTTGATAAGTGATTTGTAGTTCAATGAAAAATTGGAGGGACATGGGTTTAAAGCACGGCTTCATTTTTGGGTGCACTGTTAGTTTAAATTTCGTTTGCTATGGAAGAAAAGTGTAAAATAGAAAAAATAAAGATGAGTACTTGTTCTTCACCGGATAATCGTTGACGTATACCTGTAGCGCTCACTTAGACTGTCGGCCTCTATTCTACTTTTGGCGAAAGAAGCCCTACATCCACACCAAAAATTACTGCGATGCGATTTTCAGAATTATGACAGTGCTTGGCAAGTTGAGAGAGCACAGTCGAAAACTTAGAGCAAGCGAGTCTATCATCTCATTGCAGCTAGCAGTCTCAGTGAGAACTTTTCTCCACTGAGCAGTTATATAGTTCTTAAAACGACCACCGGACAATTACACCAAAAAACAATGGTAAAAGCACTTATGGGTGATGCGCCCAGAAAAGAGGTTGTATAGCATCACTTGAGGTTTTCATAGAGTTCACAACGGGTGGTTTCGCTTTAGTCGAGCCTGGAGTGGAAATCACGACCCGAAACAGTTTTTCATTGCATACAAGCTACAGCTTCATCATCTAGAATCCATTTCGCTGGATTCGCCAATATTTTTGGCGTAAATACGGTTATTTCAGCAATTGAAAAACGGCTCAATTGCAACCTTTAGTGGTAAAATGCTTTACCAGATCTCAATACTTTTCAACTCTGTACTTTCCCATTTTGTCCATCAAGGAATTAAAGCTTCGCTTCTTCAGGTAACAACTCAAAGCTGGTTCCCATGACTCTTCAGTTTACAACTGCGGTAACTGGTCAAGGAAGCATGGCTGATTCAACATTTCCACTTTTCACTCGGATTCTAATTTTGACGGCAGTGACAAATTATGCTCACCACATGATCGACGAGTGTTATGGCTCACAATATTCAAAAGTGACGCAGCTCCAAAAACGGAAGCGTAGTAAATCGTACTTTCGTCACAACAGTTATTACTAAGAGGATTTGTATAGATCATCTGCTAAAGCAGTGATTTTAGCGACGAGACATCTTTTATTGAGCAATTCATTTCTATTTCTGTACAGATGCATTGGAGTACAGTGGATTTGGATCGCTTATAAATTCAACGGTAGGCCCCAGCCGTCAGCGCGAATCGAATACCAGTTTCCAGAATGTTTCTTCACGTGTTTGTTGTCTGTTCGGTCGTCTTCATCGCTGTAGCGCAGAGTTAGTTTGAATTACCTCGAAGAATAATAGTTACGACTATGGCTGACGTTTGCCGACTCAAATAACTATTATAGTGAAAGTACGAAAACTGGATGTTGCATACCGTTTGCATTTCAGAGTCATGTCCTCCACATCCAAGTGTTCCTGGAGGAACCATCACTCCCAGTGGTGCAGTCAAGTCAGGCGACTTCGTTACTATCAGATGTGCTCTAAACGTTATGGGAGAGATTGTCCTATTTTGTACGTTTTACAAAATTCTTGTCGTTTCCACCTCTTCACCTCCGTCGAAATTTCTTGTAAAGGAACGTTTCGCTACTTTTTGTTGCGAATGTGATGCTGACATCAAGTGGAAATCGCCTACTAAAACTTAAAACCTTCCGTCTTCCTACTTTGGTTAAGTTTGAGAAGTGAAAAATGCCGTGCTGGGCAAAAAATAACTTAGCTGTGCATATCGTGTTTTAGTTGAGAAGAAGGATAAATGCATCGACGAGAAGTACGTGCCTGATGTGAAAGAGTGCAAATACTCAGAACGACCACCAACGAGATGATCCTCACGATTTGCAAAAGCGTTATGCACTCATAAATCTTTCCTCTTAATTTGCTGAATGGTGATGAAACTCGAAACCGAAAAGAATCGAAATCGAACCTTAGATATATCTGCGGTCAAACTGTGTAGATTGACAAGGAAAATTATATTATTTAAAACATCCCCACAAACTTTAAATAAATCTAGCCTTCCAACCATACGTCTCAATCAGTAGGCTGTCAATAATAAAATTCATTGTGCCTGTTCCATGTGATCTCGAACTTTCAAACGAATCGTTCACTTACTTACTTGGATACATGGACGACCCCTCCCTAACTAGTTGTGCAGGCCCCAGCATAATCTTCATTCTTCGGAGACTTGCTGGTTAAGCCATTGTGGTTCCCTGCAATCCCGAGGACAGCCTGGCCAAAGTCTGACCAAGGTCGTCACCACCACACGCTGCCGCCACCCTTGTGGATCAGAGGGAGATTTGCCACTCTGCGGTTAGTTTGATATCAGAACGGTGGTCAATTCTGGTATTGGTTTACTCTTAGCCGGGCTTCCTAATGGTAAAGGCGGGCTCCTCAGCTTGAGAGGCCTTGCTGAGGGGATGAGTCCCACCGCTGCGCGTCGCAACCGAAACACCCAGGAACAGCTCCCAGCCACCATGAGGTGGTAAGCAGTTGGGAGGGATTCCCCTCTAACATAACTAAACGTATTCAACGTCAAGGAGGAAGTTTATTTGCCAGTTTTCAAAGATATTGCAAAAATTTACCAGTTTTTTATTTCAAAACAACACTTTTGAAACTGGCCGTCATTAAACCTCGGTAATAAAATAATCAACATGTGTTTACATTGTTGAATTTACACGAAGTTGATAGAGATGTTTATTCGACTAACGTTTTGACGTCTTCGTCTTCATTGTTACTGTTAGCTTTCATTCCAATTATTAATGTTTGGTGTGAGCTGCAATGTGCGTGTCCGGAATTGAGCGTTAAAAACTGACATTAGCTTACAGACAAGCGAACGACGAAAACTTGCCATTGAGCACGTCAGGCCATCGTTCCACCTATTATCATGAAAAAATGGTCATGGACTACAAAAAAATTCTTTTTCGTTCTACGAAACATTATTTCTTGATAAAGAAAAAGTGGGAGCTTCTGGATATGCACTTTTAGATGTGCAAAAAAGTTTTTGCAAATCTATGCAAATGCAAATAGCTGATGTCTGCAAACAACGAGTCTCGGCAACATGAGTAAAGATCTTTTAGGGTAAGACGAAGTATAGACACACGTTTTATTAAAACAAAAAAAGCCCTAGACAGAATTAAAGAGGGGTTAAGCCGATGTAGCAGAATTCTCTCTTATTCGTGTCTTAAACGGCACAAATTGTCATCACCTTGGAATCCCGAAGGCTTTTGTAAGAAATGAGTCTCGGCATCTCGCAGTTTCTTTGCTGGATACCATATAAGGAGAACGCCATCAACAAGACAAATCTTGCGACAAAATTCAGTTGTCCTTTTGAAGTTATAATTGAATGCCGTCGACTTTCCTTCACTCCAATCTGAGCAATTTCAGCTAACTATTTGTCGAATTTCTTATTCCAACCCCAGTAATTGCAATGTGAAAGCAGCAAAAAAAATGACCGGCCTCTTTAACCGCTTGTGTCCTTTCATATTTATCTGCAATGCACATGGAAACGACTCCCACGCGCGTGGCCCACCAGGCCTTCTATCCCTCCGGGGTCGGCGAATAGGTACCAGACTTGTCTGGGAGGACAGCAGCACTAGCTCCATTCATCGGTAGGCCACCGCGAGTCATTCTAAAGGCCAAATATGCATTCAATCACCTCTGAATGATGCTTAACGAAGTCGAATGGATGCGCATCCTTAGGAAATTGATCAACGCCAAGAATTTTATCCTTTTTTTTATTCTCCCATATACTACCCACTAACGCCTTCCAACTTTTGCGTGTGGGTTCGGCTGCTGATTGAAGGTTTTCATTGATGAGAGGCGTTACTTCGATAATGTCGGGTACTAACTAGATCCGTACTAGAAGTAACTTGTTAACGCCACGGAAATTAGCATTTGTTGGAAATATTGCCAACGATGGGGAAAAACAAAGGGGAGAAGGGAGCACATTGAACGCTTGAGAAGAATGGATGCTCTGGGGGAGCAAACTATCACGTTTCACAGGCAAACGAGGAACGGACAGATAGAAATGAACGAAGAGGCTCATTTGTAGGTGAAGACGTCGCCCAGAAGTTGCCATGGAGCTTCGGTATTGAGCACAGCAAAAGGTACATCAACCGCCCATACGACAACCACAGAACCTTCCACATACGACACCATCAATTCTCAGTGTCCATGAATACCCATTAAAAAATATAATTATATGCAATTCTCACTTTTGACTACCTTCTCGAAGTATTGTAACTTACATAAGGCAAAAACCGAAAACTAAGCAGAGGAAAAACGAAGTTACGATTAACCATTTAGTAACTCCCATGACCGGCTTTCTATTAACCACGGCACTGATCGAACATTTATATATGTACTTGTTGAGCAAACACGAGGTGTTATTTCATTTCTTTATTCAAGAACATAGAAGGGCCGGTCACATAATGAGAAGAACAGACGACAGACGGACGTATAGAACAGTAGAGTGGATTCGAAGAAAATGCAAACGTCCCCTTGGACGACCACCTACACGTTGGGCGGACGTGTTCGTAAACAAAGTTAATCAGCTGTACCCGCAGCTGCAGTTGTTTTATAGATCACGGTATGAGACTCACAAGCGCTACCATGCTCGAACAAGACCACCACCATGGACTACGAATGCGAGAGAAAGGAACGAATGGCATATGTGCTGGGGTCCTCACAGCTCGTGAAGGCGGACCGTCCAAGTATCCAAGTAAGTATTCAAGAACAAGCTGACGCTTCAGCGGATTTCGCCTTCCTCAGAGCTTCGAAGGGTCAAGTTGACCGCAATTTACCCAGCCAAACACCTCCATAACCAAACAGAAAAAATGCTAAACAAAAATTTCAATCACGTTGAACGCAGAGTAGCTTCTTTGCACACTCAACGCTTTCTATGAGTCTTCCACTGAATATGTCAATTAGAGATCAACCGCACAGGGTTCACATGGAATCGTAATATGCCCAACCCATCAGAATAACAGGCTTATGTAGTGCCCAATATCGCGCATGATTACGAGGCATTCCTCTTTGCGGTTCATTTTCGAATTCTTGGAATTAATCCAGAATGCTTCGAGAGTTTTGTGCACTTGCGTTCCTGATTCCTGAGCTAGGATCGTAGCCCCTACTTCAAAATCTTCTCCGTTTTGAACCCACTTCCTGTGTGTGCCTACTGGAGTATTTAGTTTAAGTTTACCGACTAGGTGTTCTTTTATACGAACGCAGAGTGGTCCACCCGTTTCGCCAATGCAGTCGTCCCGGCACGCTTTACAAGAGGTCAGATAGACTGTACCCGAACTCATGCAGTCACCATCTCTACCATTAGAGCAAATTGTGCAATTTTGCGTTGCACATACACGGTCATATAGGCTGCCACGAACTAGCTGGCGTCTAAGAGTACTCGATAGCATTTCAATTACGGTTACCGAGTTTTCTAGGCCGGCCCCTCTTAAGCAGCGTTTTATAGCTGCACTTACTCCATTTGAAATGAAGGGCGGGATAAGCGGGACTTTATTGTCGCTAGAGTTGTCGTTTGATGGCCTTCTATTCTATTACGGGACATAGTAAGCGAAGAAGGATAATGAGATGGAAAGAGGTGTCAGAAAGGTATGATCAACCAACAATGAGAAAAAACGAATGGTCAGCAAAGAAATTCTCTAGTTGATTTTCTATTAACCCATAACGCTCCTTGTGGAAGTTCATGGGGTCCATAGCGAAACGGACCAAACGACCATATGGATACCATAGTGTCCATATTGGGTTTGGTGAGTTCCAGAGTTTTTTTTCCCACCGCATGTGTATACTCATTCAATAGCTAATAAAAAGCACATCAAAATAGTAGGAGTCGGACTTGAAAAACCGTTCTGTGCACTTAGCGATTAAAAAAACCCTTTTTTCGAAAAAAGGCCCAATGACCCATAGTTTGACCAGCAATTATTGCACCTTTATGTTAACCCCTCTGCTTATCATATGGAATGTGTGGATATAAAAACACCAAAATCGATTTCACATAGAGTGCGAAATTCTTCAAAATTCTGGCAATGCATTTGTATAAAGAACAGTAATAAAACACAGTAAACAGTAGCATATATGCCATTCATCCCTATAAAAATATACAGCAACTCTTATACAATTCTGTCATTTTCACAACCCCTAAAGCATTGAAGATACCGAAAAAAAAAATTTTGTCCGAAAATAACTACATTATGAAGTGGTACGAAGCGGTACCGAAAGCCGAGTAGCAAAAGTATACTGGTTCATGACCCCTCTTCTGACCCTTCATTCGCCAAAAGCAGGGTTGTAGGAAACATGTTACGGACAGGTACCAGGATGTGCATAGCAAGAGAGCAGAAAGAACAGTCCTTGAAATTGGGGCGGCAAATAGTCATTTTCGATGGCTACGGAACTGTAACTCCTCGGAATAGGTGTAGTAGAAAACCCAATCTGAAACGATACTTCTTATAGAGAACATTCTTCACGAATATTGGAATGTTCTCTATGTAAATCAATTCTAACCTTTCCAAACATTTCAAATGCTTCTCCCATGACCTTTTCTCTATGACGATCTGATAGCCGTATGTCTAACATTTCGCTGGCGCCTATCTCGTAAAATATCTGCACTTACGGTCCTAGGCTTTGAAAATCGCCCTATCAGATCGCAAGGCTTGTGAAATGTTTCCAGCACCCGTCTTTCTGCCTACTGTAGCCCAACTCCGCCTACTATAATCTGACTCCGCCCAGCGCAGAGGTATATAAACGGCTCCACGGTTAGCTAGCTCATGTCACAGCAATGCTGCCCAAGTCACCGCATTGGTGCGTCA
This sequence comes from Angiostrongylus costaricensis, assembly GCA_900624975.1. Lineage (NCBI taxonomy): Eukaryota > Metazoa > Nematoda > Chromadorea > Rhabditida > Metastrongylidae > Angiostrongylus > Angiostrongylus costaricensis. Next base: position 18,630 of record UYYA01000532.1, read on the forward strand.
CATCCATCTCATGTAGTAAAAGTGTTATGCCAATCTCTTCACTCATAAGCAACCTGAACACCAGTGATCAGGCTGCGCCTACTCATAACCCGTATCATTGTTGCATTAATTGTAGAGTTGTATTGTTATGATTATTGTATAATTATGATAAACGGTTTAATTAGCCAAGTTTGAGGTGTCCGGCATTGTGACTGCTAGTCACAAAAAGTCCCGCGTGGCGTACACAAAGACGAGCAACTAATTCCGACCGAATTCTCCTAACTACTTGGTATTCTTATATCAACGAGCCGTCCCAACACTTCTAGTGATGATAAGGTTCTGCACATCATCTTCTTCGTTCCATAAATATGGTTATAAAACGTTATTTAACAAAGGGAGCTGTAAAGAATTCGGCAACCGTAATTGAAATGCCACCCAGTACCCTAAGACACCAGCTAGTGAGCATCCCCCTGTACGACCGTTGATGTACAACTCACAACTGCATAATATCGAAAACTTCAGTGCGCAAAACTCTCTTAGCGTTCTGGATAAATCCCAAGAATCCAAAAATAAACCGCAAGGATGGAATGCTTTGTTATCATATGTGATCTCACAGTATCTAAGACTGATATTTGAAAGTGAAAGACGTATTACGCTTCCACGTGGGCTCTGCGATTGGTCCGCACTTGAAATACTCAGCGGGACACTTAAAGAAAGCGGTGACTGTACGAGGAAGCTACTTCGTTTTTAATTCGATTGAAATCCTGGTTACGCATTTCTTCTTCTGGTTTGGTTATGATGGTGTTTGGATGGATAGATTGTAGTCAACTTCACCATTCAAGGCTCTGAAGAAATCGAAATCCGCCGAAACACCGACTTGTTTGCGTCGTTTTCTTGTTCAGCAATCGCGAGGTTTTTAAACAGCATACATTTGCTTCCATAGAGAAACACAATACAATACAACGCTAGCTGACGTTTCGGCAGTATCGCCTTCTTCAGAGCCTGGAAGGGTATACTGATATACAATCTACTAGGCCAAACGCTTCAATACCACTTACAAAAAGACGAAAAACTCTACGGCAATTGCATAATCAACCGCTTCTCGAAAAATTCACCGCATTTTTCGTGACTTCCAATGAGGAAGTTTAGAAAAGGTAATTATAGTCGCATATGGTTGACGACTGCACCATCCCACATCAGAAATTGATCCGAAGGTACGGGGTCAGGTCGCGTATGACCTCTGGGCATTCATCCTTGCTATTCATTGTAGGGTTTTTGGCATTTATCCAAAAAGCTTCAAGAAGTTTTCGCGCTGGTGTTTTGGACTCCTGTGCAAGGATATTGACTTTTATTTCAAAATCGTATATATTGGCGAAACGGGTAGACCTTTGTGCATCCGTATAAAAGAACACCTAGATGGCAAACGAAAACTAAGACGAAGCACCCCACCAGGCACGCATAGGATACAAAAGCATAGCGGAGATTATCAGCTTTTCTAAACTTCCTCATTGGAAGTCACGAAAAATGCGGTGATTTTTTCGAGAAGCGGTTGATTATGTAATTGCCGTAGAGTTTTTCGTCTTTTTGTAAGTGGTATTGAAGCGTTTGACCTAGTAGATTCTATATCAGTATACCCCACCAGACTCTGAAGAAGGCGATACTGTCGAAACGTCAGCTAGTGTTGTATTGTATTGTGTTTCTCTGTGGAAGGAAATGTATGCTGTTTAAAACCTCGTGATTGCTGAACAAGAAAACGACGCATTCATATTCCAATGCCGAGGTTAATAGAAAGTCGATCCTGGGAACCGAATGGTTTCTTAATAAGGAATAGAGCAACAACCACATGTTTGCCTAACGGTGAATTATTTCGTCAATGTCGAGATTACCGAAAGTCGTCCTTGGGGAATATATTCTATTATCAAAAAACCAGAAAGTTCACAACTGACGAGAATTTGGCCGGTGAAAGGGTTAAACCGTTCACATTTTCACGCCTTCACACCACCCGAGCGCGTCGTGCTCACCGGGCCGCTGTGTGTCATTGGAGTGCAATCGAAATGCAAGAAGCATGACATTCTGGTTTCTTGAGATTACTGTTCTCTTTTCGGTCTCCTCACTATCTTTTCATGTCCGTATAACTTCTAAATAACCGCTATGTTCTTCTGTGTATGTTCATGTGTCGTTGCACATCTTTTTTGTGTGATCTAACTATTGTGTGTGGTGAAGAAAAAATCGTCCATTATTTAACGATGACGTCACAAGCTTTCCGCATGGCTTTGAGTAAAAGTTGGAATGTATTTCCGTGTGCCCTTCATATTTTATGCATCCGAAAAATTCCATTCTATCGTCCGAAATGGATTTTTGCATGTAGAGATGAGAATATAGAAACATGGGCTAACACTTTTATAGCATCTGTATTCGACAATTCATCTATTAACCACAAACGGCCGCGAAGATGTTATGTGATCAAAAGTAATGTAATCTATTTGAAAATATTCAAGGATAAGCAGTTTAGGTCAACCCTGTGCACTAAACCTTGGGACGCATTTAGCGCAGAAGTCGGAGGCGCCCTGCAGTACACATAGGATCGAGCCCCACTCCCAAGGCACACCAAACCTTCCATACTTCCGGGATCCGCAAATTGGTACCAAATTTGTCTGAGAGGATGGCAGCACTGGCTCGATATATCGATAGCCCACGACGAGTCATTGTAAATGCCAGATATACACTCAATCAGCTCCAACGATACTTAATGAAGTCGAACACATGGCGCATCCCTCAGGGATTGACTAACGAAGAAAGATTTCTTTTTTATCTTGCACACTCCACGGATCTCCCTCATATGAGGGATCTCGAGCCGGTTAGTCGCGAGGCTACGTGGCGCGTCGCCGCGTGGCGGATAGAGGTTAATCGCGGTTCAAAAGCGACCTCTGCTTCCCTGAGGCGCAGGTGTATCCAGCACATAGACTCCCGTTTCCGATGTGCTGATTTGGCACATACTTTCTGTATTTACGGGGCGTATTCATGCATGCGTGTGTGGGTGCGTTCTAGTTTATGCGAATTGTATTCTAAGAGTCAATTCGGCCAAAAGCCTGCAATCAAGTGACTGGGAAGTATATGGGAGGCGGTTAGGAGTCGCCTCCAACAAATAAGCTCCATGTCCACTCTGGGAGAGCCTGGCAAGCTACCCATGAGTATACACAGACCCACGTTCAGAGCCCAGCAAGCTATACGCGGGTATCAAAATGCTAAACACAGTCAAAAAAAAAGGGCCTCATTTCTTCGACCCCGAAAGAGCCCCAGTTTTGCAGCGTAGGGTGGCAGGACGAGTATGGAGAGGCTGCTAAAATCGCAGGGCCAATGGAAGCTGAGTGGATTTCAAAGAACTATGGTGACGATCTGTACCTACAACGCACGTACGCTTGCACCCGAGTCCTCGATAGAGGACTTCCTCATGCAAGCAAAAAGGATAAGGTACGACGTCATCGGCCTGCAGAGACAAAAGACGCCAGCCTTTCAACGCCGTCTATGACACCGGAGAAGAACTGTGCCTCGGAACATGCGACAGTAGAGAAGTCGGCGGCGTTAGAGTTCTCGTCAACACGAGTTTGTCCATGAACATCGATTTATTCGAACAACTTACAACCTGAATCGGACGTTTACGATTAAAAAGACGTGGATCAATTCCGGCTTTGGTAATCTCCGTCGTTTACGCGCCTACATCAAACCATGACGAAGAAGAAGTCGAAGCGTTCTATATGGACTTGGAGAAGTTCTACAGAGAAGACCACACATTACTCAAGGTCATCACTGGAGATTTCAATGCCAGGATGGGACAAAGAAGAACGTCTGAAGAACATCACATTGGGACCCACGGATTAGAATGTAACGGATAGGGTGAGCGGCTACTTCAGTTTATCATGGCGACCAAGAAAATCCATGGGAACTCACAATTCCAGAAGCCCCACACTCAGCGCTGGACGTGGGAGTCTCCCAATGGAGAGTACCATAACGAAAGAGACCACATCATAGTAAATAGAAAGTTTTGTCTAACCGATGCCGCTGTTGTCCCAAAATTCTACACGGGATCAGGCCATCGTCTCCTTCGCGCAAGATTATATTTCTCGCGGAAAGGAGAAAAAGCCGCTAAATTCCAAAACCGAATTACCAGAACCACCGTAAACTGGGATTTATTCAATTCATTAGTCGGCTGTTGGGAAGATGCCGTTGTCGATAATATCGACGAAGGATACGATCGACTCATTCAACATCTTCACGTTATCGCTATGAAAGCTGGCAGTTCGAAAGCCACCAATGGACGTCTGTCTGCACAAACATGCGAGCTGGTGCGCCAGTGTGGAATGGCATGAGGCACAGATAACCCCTAACTAACGTCCGAGCTTGCAAAACAATGAAGACAAAAGATAAAAGATCTTAAAGAGAGAAGAGCAGCAGTAATGGCCGAATCTGCAGAGGCTGGGAAAAGAATTGAAAAAGCCCACCGATCCTTCGTCAATTACAAGACCAAAATGATTGCTCTCCGACCCCCAGACGGAACAGTTACAGTGTCCAGAAAGGCAATAGAGAAAATCATTCACGAATACTGCTCACATCTCTTCGTTAGCCACATCCACCTTCCGTCATATGAAACAAAGAGGGATGGATATTTTGTACCAGCGGTTCTCCCTTCCGAAATCCGACATGCCATTTCGTCGGTGGAAAATCGAACAGCACCAGGTCCGGAAAGGATAAGACCAGAACACCTGAAGAACCTTCCGCCAATCCTCGTAAACACACCGGCTCAGGTCTTCACACGTTACCTGTCCGAATACAAGGTTCCTACTCAGTGGAAGACCAGCAAGGCCGTGTTATTGTTCATGACGGGTGACCTGCACGACATCGGCGACTATCGCCCAATCTGCTCACTGTCTGTCGTCTGCAAACTTTTCATTAGAGTCATCCTAAACAGGATTGACAGAACATTAGACGAAGGAGAGCCATGTGAGCAAGCAGGGTTTCGAAAAGGATTTAGTACGATGAACCACATCCACACGATAACAGGGCTCATTGAAGTATCGCGAGAGTACAAAAGACCGCTCTGTCTCACTTTCATCGATTTACAGAAGGCCTTTGATTCAGATGAGATAGAAGCAGTCTTGGAAGGTCTTGACAGTCAAGGAGTCCCTACTCAGTACATAAAGATTTTTCGTGAGCTGGACAAAAATTTCACACCCAAGATATCACCATTCTACAACGATATTAACATCGACGTCAAAAGAAGAGTTAAGCAAGGCGATACCATCTGGCCAAAATTATTTACCGCCACCCTCCAGAACGTCGTGCGAACATTGGAACGGGATAATATGTAAGTGGAAGTCGATGTTCGGCAGTTCCATCATCTTCGCTTTGCTGATGACATCGTCCTTATAACAGCAAACATTAGTCAAGCGGAACATATGCTTGCCGACTTTGATATAGCCTGTGGAAAGATTGGTCTTCGACTAAATCTCACAAAAACGATGTTCATGAAGGACGGACTGGTTTCGCATGCCCCGTTTACGCTCAACGGAACGAATGCCACCGAATGCTCCAGTTATATCTATCCAGGCCGTGAAATCAGCATGTTGAACGACTTAGCTCCAAAGTTGAGCAGAAGGATACGAGCGGCTTAGGGAGCTTTCAAGAGCATCGAGGATGTAGCGAAAATAACAAAGAACACCCGACTCCGTGGCCACCTTTTCGACTCAACGGTCCTTCCTGCCCTAACGTATGAGTCAGGAACCTGGTCGCTGCGCAAGCAAGATGAAAGGCCACTCAGCGTTATCGAACCCGCAGTCGAAAGGACGATGCTAGGAGTATCCCGCTCCACACAAGGGATGGAATCCGAAGAGAAATCAAAGATGCTGTTCTGTACGCCAAACAGTCGAGGATAAGGTGGGCCGGACACGTAATGCGTATCAATGACAACCGCTGGACAAGAGCCGTTAGTGACTGGATTCCTCGGGATGTCAAACGTACTGCAGGAAGACCACCGACCCGATGGTTAGAGTTCTTCACAAAGAGGCTTGAAGAAAAATATGATGCTCGATGAGTCCCTAAAACGAGCAAACCCACCGGGCTACTCTTGCACGCGAGAGGGAAAAACGGAAGATTTACTGGCGCCCGCTCGAGTCACTCGACGATCAGCGGGACTACAGGTGATACAGGTGATCCTGTACACTAAATATTTGTTACAATACAAAGGTCCTCTAGCGCTTTCGCAACCTAGGCCATTTTCGCTCGTCAGGGTCGCCAGACCGCGTATCACTGGAGCGCTATCGAAATGCGTATCGAAGTCAAGATTAAGGTTCCGAAACGTACAGCGGCGTATATATTGAAATCAGTGCGCATGCTCGTGAAAAGGTTAAGCAAAATTCCGTTTGTATGGAGCTGGATGAAATCAAGACCTGACTGGTCAGAAATCTCTTAAGTGCTGAGCCATAGTAGCACCTCCAATATTCATAGTCGTAATATAATTATAAGTTCATTAACTAGCACTCTACAAAATCGGATTTCCAATGTCGGTTTAGTACTGGGGGTAAGTATGGCAAGACAATAAGAATGCAAACAGAAGTGAAAACGTAAGATTAAATAAAATATTTGATTACAGCTCATATATCATAGCGATAAAAGCCCAAATATAATACCCAAAGGTTGCTGGATCTATTTTGCACAGTGCCAACCTAATACTCCAGTATTTAGAGCTCGGAAAATTTAATACGTCTCTGCTCCTCTGAAGGAGAAATTCCTCCCAATCTGTAAATACCGGACTATCTATGGTGATCACACAGATACGCTGCACTACGGCTGCGCCAGCACTCCATAGAGAAACGGCTCGACCAGAATTCATTGATATTGAGGAGAGCAAAAGCTGCTAAAACAACAGCCGAACTTACATGCGAATCCAGAGACTTTCATCGATGATGGATTCAAGGAAACGAATCGAATGGAAAAACTGCTGGGAATCGCACAATATTTGATGTCGAGCCATTTAGAATGAAACTTAGAAAAATTTATTCCTAGTTTGTTAATTGAACAAACTGATCATGCAAGTAATTTGTTTTTCTTAGCCTCCTAAAAATTCGCACCCTATTCTATCCATAGATAACCAATATTGAGAGATTTCATGGATAAAAGACTAAAATTTAGCAAAGGCGTGAGGATGAATTGATGACTTGCAGACCTTTTTCAAATCCCAGAGGCTGTAAGTGCCACGATATCCGCTATAAAAACCTACATAGCACCGCCTACGGTAGGAAGGACGTCCTTGGGTGTGGAACCGCGGTGTGTAATCTGGGATTTGTCGACTATCAGTGCAGTCCAAGGTGAGGTGGTGTTTGAAATCTCCACCCGGCCACGACAGAACATGGCCTGCTACCTATACCTTCTTGCCCTCATGCGGAACAGAGCAAGCGAAGGAACACAGATCGAAAATACAATATAATGCTCTTTGTGACTCCGAGCAGCAAACAGTGTTTCATTGGGCAGATCCGACACGCTACAGCGACGAAAGGTGATTTTGCTGACATCTGTCCTACACGAGTTTTTAGACAATTAGCGTTATTTAAATAGCGCTGGTGATACAGTACTACTTTGTATCCCTTCAACGGACCACTACCTAGTAACGCGCAAGTCTCTTTTGCACGGTGAAACAGTGCTATGCATGATTCAATGGATCTCATCAAAGAAAACGTTAACCGCCGTTGTTATGAAGAAATGGTCCTGAACTCGTCAACTAGTAAAAACAGGAAAAAACAACACAGGAAAACACGTGATATAAAGAAGTAGTTAAAAATCTCAACAAATCCCAATGTGAACGCGAATTAGCGAAAATTGTGACGCTATGTTTTTCAATTCAACACTTGATATCTTTACATGGTATCATTCTCCACCTGCAGATCCATCTCCAATGTTCATTTACAGATCACCTTCGTATCTATCTAGACATAGATCAGTAATGTTGACACAGAAAAAGTCAATATTAAGATATGTAAAGAAAATTGAAACAAAGCGAATGTGACCAAGCGAAGGTACAAAACAACTCGGCCGTCCTTCCATCTTCACACGTTCAACAAAGTCGAAATTTTTATTAGGGGCTTGGTAAGCCTGTGTGGTGCCGAACCAGAACCGTGCTCACGGTGAAGCATCCCTACTACTGTTCTACTCGCTCCGTATACGCCCACAAAAAACTGTAAGCATAACTGCCTCGGAAAACTGCAAGACAGCTGCTTGGAAATTGCTTATATAGTGACAAAGACAAGGAGTAAATGTTGATCAGTCCTCAACATGGGCAAACCGCAAATTCTGAGTACTACGACTGACACCGAACAATGGTGCCGAGAGGAAAATAGAGAAGATTGTGAGAAATAATATTTCAAAAACCGGCTTTCTTTAGCCTCGGTATGATTAACCAACATGTATTTGAATCGTTGAGCTTACACAAAGTTGTTATACAACTTCTACCAGAGCTAACGCTTCGACGTCTTCGTCTTCCTCAGAACCGGTGACCCGAGTTGGTGTTCAGCAGTCGTTCGGCCTCTCGATCATTGTCGTATCGAGTCGGATCTTCTTGAGTGGAGCATCTCTCGAATGAGGCATTCTTACCCGGCGACATTCTTCTATACAGGACGGTAGTTGTTGATAATACTGATTGTCCGGTGATAAGAACTTGTTTTCCCGGACAACCCATCTTGAAGAAGTCGGTATCATTATTAGCTAGCACAGACAGTAATAATATTTCAAATACTTGCGCAAGGTTGTTATATAGCTTTTATTCGGCTGATGTTGCGTTCTTTTTAGCCTGTATAGAAGAGCGTCACTTGGTGAGTATGCCTCATTCGAAAAGTGCTTTACTGAGGAAGATCCGACTCGATACGAAGACGGAGACACCACATCGAGAAAACGAACAACTGTGGACCATCTACGCGGATTATCGGCTCTAATGAAGAAAAAGGCGTCGAAACATTAGCCGGACAAATATCATCATCAACCTCGTGTAAGCTAAACAATTTAAGCACATATTGAGAGGAATATTCTTTGCTAGACGAACAACTAATGTGTTCATCGATGGAATTTTCCCTAGTCAATGGATGCCTTTGACCTCTGGTTGGCTTATTATTTTAGAGTAAACCTATCTCTACGCATTCACTCATGTAAAGCTCTGAGACCATACAAAGACTGTGTTATCCTTCGGCATTTTTAACCGTAGCTAACGAACACCCTGGCGTCAGACCTAGGAATTGCACCATCAAACACCATTCAACCAAAGGATAAAGGGTATAGTGTTCGATGTCGATCAGTTCCAGAGGGATGCACCATCAACAACATGGCACCAAACCTCGAGCAAGCGACTGAATTCATATCCGGTCTATCTCTACAAACCTGGTCTCATAGGCATCTGATAGTCTATCGATCTTATCAAATCAATGTGGCTATCCTACAATACAAGTCTGATACCAACTTTCCGAACCCATAGAGATTCAAAGCTTGATGAATCCATAGTGAGGAATCACATGAGTGTGCGATCCGGCGTGCACTGCAGTACATCCTTAGCCCACGTGCTATACATGAAATCGAGGCCTAAAGATCGCTACTTAAAGAAGCAACGAAAATATCAGGTAGGTGGGTCTACTAGTTTTAAAAGAAATTGTATTCAACTTAGAATAATAAATGACACAAGAATCCTTCACTCCGGTGGTTACTATAGTTTTAAATACGCCTATTCAACTGACTACACAAAAGCTTAGATGCCATCCACACAACGACGTTGAGATTCTGCCTAGTTGCAAGAAAGGCCTTTGATGATTTATTCTCAATGCATAACAAATGGACAAAAATAACAATTTAAATACTGAATCACATCTGCGAATGGTCAAAAGGTAACCAATCAGTGGAGCACAAAAAAAAACCACAGAGGAAATTTAACACTGAGAAAATTTAGGTTGATGGAAATCCTACATTAGATTGGAGACCACATTTTCCTCCTGCATCGTCAACGGCGATCGCGACGCGTACGATCCCTAAACAACATATCATTTCTAAAAAAACTCAGAAAATTGATTGAAACTAAATGCAATCGGTATTACAATGGAGGATTTGAAAACCTTCTCGAACACATCCAACTACACCATGAACTTTTTAAGTAACAATTAGCTTCGGAATCTTAATTTTACACTTTTAAAGAGAGTGAACCCGGCTAAGAAGATAGCACGCGGAAGTATTCACAAACTATATAAGCGCTTCTGAAAAATCCAGCCGACACATGAAGTGTCATAGGATGCCGTATCACACCTCAAAGTATTCCTGTGAGTAAGAACCTAAAGGTGTACTTAAATAAATTTCTCGAAACTATCCATAAACCACTGTCATAATAAACGACACAATTCTACTACGTCATATCAATTACCGTTCAACACCACTACTCAGCTATATTTCCACACGACCAGCACTGTAACATGTACGGATTTGAAAGTCTCTTGTATTCGACTCACTTCTTCCCATCCATATACAACTCAGGCCTCTAGGCCCTTAAGTGTGGGTTCGTCTATTGTTTAACAATAATTGGTTTTCTCAATAAATCTCGAGCAGATTCTCCATGGAATACTGTAACAGCCGTAATAAGGCGTTCCTGGGGTCTTCACCGTGGCCAGGCACCACCCTTAGGTGATAGGAGGGGCCTTTGCCCAGACAAGCTTAAGTGAGAAATCCCCAACCTCAGAGAACTGTAGGAGTTGCGTGGCGACACAAAGTAAGCAACTAGGAGTCGCGTAGGGACACAAAGCCAGGCGTACTAAAGGGCATCAAAGGCGATGAGGAGCTCACTTTTACTACAACTACACGTTTTTTAGCACTTCACACTTTTCATGACAGTAACAACAAGGAATATTATGTATATATATATATATATATCCCATGTTATATATACACAATTATTTTTGTGTATATATATACATGTACATATCACCTGTAGTCCCGTTGACCGTCGAGTAATTCGAGCGGGCGCCAGTAAATCTTCCATTTTTCCCTGCCGAATGCTAGAGTAGTCCAATGGGTTCTGCTAAACCTAGAGGCTAGTTGGGCATCATATCTTCTTTCTAGGACTTTCATGAGGAGCTCTGACCATTAGATCGTCGTTTCCCTGGCGTGTGTTTGACATTCCGAGGAATCCAGTCGCCAATGGCTTTTGCACATCAGTTGTCATTCATATGCACTACGTGTCCGGCCCACCTTATCTTCGACCATTTGGCGCACACAACGGCATCTCTGATTTTTGATCATTGACGCAGATCGGAGCACAGGATCCCATCCCTCACTTGTGTGGAACGGGATACTCCTAGCATCGTCCTTTCGACTACGCGTTCGATAACGCTGAATGATCATTCATCCTGCTCACGCAGCAACCAGGTTTCCGACACATACGTTTGAACAACAAATACCGTTGAGTCGAAAAGGTGGGTACGGAGTCGGGTGTTCTTTGTTCTCTTCATTACAACCTCGATGCTCGTGAAATACTGCCCAAGCCGGTCGTTCCCTTCTGCTCAGCTCTGGAGCTAGGTCGTTCATCACATTGAATTCCCGACCTAGATAGGCATAACTGCAGTATTCAAAGATATTCGTTCCGTTGAGCGTGAATGGGGCATGTGAAACCAATCCGTTCTTCATGAACATCGTTTTCCTGAGATTTAGTCGAGGACCAATCTTTCCACCGGCTTTATCAAAGTCGTCAAGCATGCGTTCCGCTTGGCTAGTGTTTCGTGTTATAACGACGATGTCATCAGCAAAGCGAAGATGGTGTAACTGCCGACCGTCGATTTTCACTCCCATATTAATTATCCCGTTCCAATGTTCGCATGACGTTCTGGAGGGTGGCGGTAAATAATTTTGGCCAGATGGTATCGCCTTGCCTAACTTCTCTTTTGATGTCAATGTTAATATCATTGTAGAATGGTGATATCTCGGTTCTGAAATTTTTGTACAGCTCACGAAGAATCTTCATGTACTGAGTAGGGACTCCTTGACTATCAAGGACTTCCAAGACTGCTTCTATCTCAACTGAATCAAAGGCCTTCCGTAAATCGATGAAGGTGAGACAGAGCGGTCTTTTGTACTCTCGCGATACTTCAATGAGCCCTGTTATCGTGTGGATGTGGTTCATCGTACTAAATCCTTTTCGAAACCCTGCTTGCTCACATGGCTGTACTTCCCAAGTGTTCTGTCAATCCTGTTTAGGATGATTCGAACCAAAATTTTGTAGACGACATGCAGATTGGGTGACAGTTGCCGATATTGTGTAGGTCACCCTTCTTGAACAATAACATGACCTTGCTGGTCTTCCACTGAGTAGGGAGCTTGCATTCAGATAGGTAACGGGTGAAGAGCAAAGACGGTGTGTTTACGACTGGCGGTAGGCTCTTCAGGCGTTCTGGACTTATCTTGTCCCATTGCCTTTCCGGACGCTGTAACTGTTCCGTCTGGGGGTCGGTGTGCAATCGTCGTCTTGTCTTCGGTGGGCTTTGCGAATGCTTTTGCCAGTCTTTGCAGTTTCGCCCATTACTGCTGCTGCTCTTGAGATTCCACACTGGCGTATCAGGTCGAGCGTTTCTGGAGACAGACGTCTCTTGGCGACTTTCGAACACTGAGCTTTCATAGAGGTAGCGTGAAGATGTTGAATGTACGATCATATTCTTCGTCTATGTTGTCGGGAACGGCATCTTCCCAACAGCCGACTAATGAATAATGAATGGTTCTGGGACTTCGGTTTTAGAAATTAGCAGCTTTTTCTCCCTTCCGCGAGAAATAGGATCTTGCGCGAAGGAGACGACGGTCTAATCCCGTGTAGAACTTTGAGACAACAGCGACATCGCTTAGGCAAAACCTTTTACTATGATATCGTCTATTTCGTTATGGTACTCTCCACTTTTCTTTATCGATTTCAAAGAACAATGGTGGCCATCTGTACCTACAATGCACGTACACCTTCATCCGACTCCTCGATAGAAAACCTTCTCATGTAAGCAAGAAGGATAAGGTACGACGTCATCGGCCTGCCGAGACGAAAAGACGCCAGCCTTTCAACGCCGTCTATGACACCGGAGAAGAACTGTGCCTCGGAACATGCGACAGTAGAGAAGTCGGCGGCGTTAGAGTTCTCGTCAACACGAGTTTGAACATGAACATCGATTTATTCGAACAACTTACAACTCGAATCGGACGCTTACGATTAAAAAGACGTGGATCAATTCCGGCTTTGACAATCATCTCGTTTACGCGCGTACATCAAATTATGACGAAGAAGAAGTAGAAGCGTTCTACATGGACTTGGAGAAGTTCTACAGAGAAGACCACACATTCTTCGAGGTTATCACTGGAGATTTCAAAGCCAGGAGTGGACCAATAAGAACATCTGAAGAACGACACATTGGGATGCACGGATTAGAATGGAACGAACAGAGTGAGCGGCTATCTGAGTTTATCATGGCAACCAAAACAATCCGTGGTAACTCACAATTCCGGAAACCCCACCCTCAACGCTGGACGTGGCAGTCTCCCAATGGAGAGTGCCATAAGGAAATAGACCACATCATAGTAAATAGGTCTTGCCTAACCGATGTCGCTGTTGCACAAAACTTCTACACGGGATCAGGCCATCGTCTCCTTCGCGCAAGATTATATTTCTCGCGGAAAGGAGATAAAGCCGCTGAATTCCAAAACCGAATTACCAGAACTAAACTAGGATTTATTCAATTCAATAGTAGTCTGTTGGGAAGATGCCGCTGTCGATAATATCGACGAAGGATACGATCGACTCATTCAACATCTTCACGTTATCGCTATGAAAGCTGGCAGTTCGAAAGCCACCAATGGACGTCTGTCTGCACAAACATGCGAGCTGGTGCGCCAGTGTGGAATGGCATGAGGCACAGGTAACCCCTAACTAGTGTCCGAACTTGCAAAACAATGCAGACGAGAGATAAAAGATCTTAAAGAGAGAAGAGCAGCAGTAATGGCCGAATCTGCAGAGGCTGGGAAAAGAATTGAAAACCCCACCGATCCTTTGTCAATTACAAGACCAAAATGATTGCTCTCCGACGCCCAGACGGAACAGTTACAGTGTCCAGAAAGGCAATAGAGAAAATCATTCCCGAATGCTACTCAAATCTCTTCGATAGCCACGTCAACCTCTCATCATACGAAATAAAGGAGGATGGATATGTTGTACCACTGGTTCCTCCTTCGGAAGTCCAATATGCTATTTCGTCAGTGAAATATCGACCAGGGCCAGGTCGGACAGGATAGGATCTGAACACATAAAGAACCATCCACCAGTCCTCGTAAACAGACCGGCTCAAGTCTTCACACGTTACCTGTCCGAATGCAAGGTTCTTCCTCAGTGGAAGACCAGCAAGACCGTGTTATTCTTCAAGAAGGGTGACCTCCACGATATCGGCAACTATCACCCAATCTGCTTACTGTCTGTCGTCTACAAACTTTTCACTCGATTCATCCTAAACAGGACTGACCGAATACTAGACGAAGGACAGTTATGTGAGCAAGCCGGCTTTCTACGAGGATTTAGTACGATGGACCACATCCACACGATAACATGGCTCATTGAAGTATCGCGAGAGTACAAAAGACCGCTCTGTCTCACATTCATCTATTTACAGAAAGCCTTTGATTCAGCTGAGATAGAAGCAGTTATGAAAGGCCTTGATAGTCAATGAGTTCCTACTCAGTACACAAAGATTCTTCGTGACCTCTACAAAAATTCCACAGCCAAGATATCACTTTCAATGGTGCTGAGATATTTGCAATTGCAGTCTGTGAAGCCCTTGATAGTCAAGGAGTCCCTACTCACTACATAAAGAATCTTCATAAGGTATGCAAAAATTTCCAAGATATCACCATTCTACAACGATACTAACACTGACGTCAAAAGAGGAGTTAGGGCAGGCGCTACCATGGCGCCAAAATTATTTACCGCCACCCTCCAGAACGTCATGCGAACATTGGAACGGGATAATATGTGAGTGAAAATCGACGGTGGGCAGTTACACCATCTTCGCTTTACTGATGACATCGTCCTTATAACACCAAACATTAGCCAAGCGGCACGTATGCTTGACGACTTTGATAAAGCCTGTAGAAAGATTGGTCTTCGACTAAATCTCAGAAAAACGATGTTCATGAAGAACGGATCGGTTTCACATGCCCCATTCACGCTCAACAGAACGAATATCTTTGAATACTGCAGTTATGCCTATCTAGGTCGGGAATTCGATGTGATGAACGACCTAGCTCCAGAGCAGAGCAGAAGGAAACGAGGGCTTGGCGAGCTTTCAAGACCATTGAGGACGTAGTGAAAAGAACAAAGAACACCTGACTCCGTGCCCACCTTTTCGACTCAACGGTACTTCCTGCCCTAACGTATGCGTCAGAAACCTGGTCGCTGTGTAAGCAGGATGTAAGGTCACTCAGCGTTATCGAACGAGCAATCGAAAGGACGATGCTGGGAGTATCCCGTTTCACACAAGTAATGGATGGGATCCGAAGCTCCGATCTGCGTCAATGATCAAAAATCAAAGGTGCCGTTCTGTACGACACACAGTTGAAGATAAGGTGGACACACTGGACACACAATGCGTATGAATGACAACCGATGGACAAGTGCCGTTAATGACTGGATTCCTCGGGGAGTCAAACGTTCTGCAAGAAGACCACCGAGCCGACGGTCAGAGTTCTTCATGAAAAGGCCAAAAGAAAGATATGATGCTCAAGGATCTTTAAATTGAACACAACCACTGGGCTGCTCTTCCACGCAACAACGAGAAATGGAAAGTTTGCTGGTGTCCGCTCGATTCACCAGACGATCAACAGGACAGCAGGTGATACTCTTCATTGGGTCCAGCGTTGAGGGTGGGCTTCTGGAATTGCGTGTTACCATGGAAGGCCTTGGTCGCTATGATAACCTCAGATAGCCGCTCACCTTGTTCGTTCCATTCTAATCCCTGGGTCCCAATGTGATGTTCTTCAGACGTTCTTCTTTGTCCCATCCTGGCTTTGAAATCTCCAGTGATGACCTTGAAGAATGTGTGGTCTTCTCTGTAGAACTTCTCCAAGTCCATATAGAACGCTTCGACTTCTTCTTCGTCATGGTTTGATGTAGGCGCGTAAACAACGGAGATTACCAAAGCTGGAATTGATCCATGTCTTTTTAATCGTAAACGTCCGATTCGGGTTGTAAGTTGTTCGAATAAATCGATGTTCATGGACAAACTCGTGTTGACGAGAACTCCAACGCCGCCGACTCCTCTACTGTCGCATATTCCGAGGAACGGTTCTTCTCCGGTGTCATAGACGGCGTTGTAGAGCCGGTGTCTTCTCGTCTCGACCACGCCGATGACGTCGTACTTTATCATTCTTGCTTGCATGAGCAAGTCTTCTAACGACCACTCGAATACAAGTGTTTGTCCACTGTAAGTACAGATCGTCACCATAGTACTTTGTAATGCAGCGAGCTTCCACTGGCCCTGAGATTTTGGCAACCTCTCCGTACTCGTCCTACCCAATGCTGCGAAATTCGAGACTCTTTCGGGGTCAGTGGAATGAGGCCCATTTTCTTTTTACTATTTAGCATTTTGACACCCGCGTATAGCTTGCTGGGTATACCCACGGGTAGCTTGCCAGGCTCTCCCAGAGTGGACATGGAGCTTATTTGTTGGAGACGACTCCTAACCGCCCTCATACACTTCCCAATCACTTGATTGCAGGCTTTTGGCCGAATTGACTCGTAGAATATAATCCGCATAAGCAAGAACGCACCCACACACGCATGAATGAATGGGCCTAGCAAATACAGGAAGTATGTGCCAAATCAGCGCATCAGAAACAGGGAGTCCGTCCCCTGGATCCACCTGCGTCTCAGGGAAGCAAAATTCGCTTTTGGTCCACGATTAACTCCTATCCGCTACCCGGTGACGCGCCACGTAGTCTCGCGACAAACCGGCTCGAGATCCCTCATATGAAGGAGATCCGTGTAAATATATACATGCATATTGTACATATATATATTTATATATAAAAATGTACCTATATGTGTATACGCATGTACATGCAATATATATATATATATATATCTCTACTCTATTAAATTCACTAACCGGCTTGAATCACGCTTTCGCTCACGACTTCTACTTCGGCGTCGATCACGGTCTCTGTCACGGTCCCGCTCTCTATCACGACTCCTATCTCTTTTTCGTAAATCCGCTTCACGAGTGTCACGACGCCTGTCCGGGGCACTTCGATCTGATTCACGAGCAGATTTTGCAGAAACATAATCATCTTTCGGATCTTTCCTCGTATCTTTTTTGACTTTTCTTTTTTCCTTTTTCATACGCTTCTTAACAATAGGGGTGAGATTATTCTCCAAATTGAACATCTCCTTCTCCCGTAACGCTTTCACCTTAAAACGAAGCGATTAAGAAACAATGAAAAATGCGACGGTGCAAAAAATGGAAATCACCTTAGCTGCAATATCTGGATCTTTTTTACTCTCTAATTCATCTTGGAGCGCCATTACCTTCACCTAAAACCAGTTCCTTTCCGGCTCGGTAAGATCAAACGAATAATACCACACACTACCTCAACTTCGCGCATTAACTTGCGACGTTCCTCTTCCATAGCGGCAGTTGCAAGGATGTCCCTGAAAGATATAGAATTAACGACTATAAGCTTACAGGACACTTAAACGACCTTGAAGGATATGTTTAACAAAGTGAGAATTTGCAATATTGGCAAAGTTTCGAGACATATGTAAATCTGACAGATTTGTTTTGTACCATTTAAATGTCTAATAATGTCTTGTCTCAACACTTCAGAACTTGCAAAATGTGGTATATATATACACACATATATGTATATATATATATTTATATATGTACATATATGTATAGTACACATAGAGAGAATACAGTATTCGTATAGAAGAGACTAAATCAATGTCGCACCGGACGCAGTATTTACAACAGTGAGAATGAATGCGTAATACTTTTAGAAGAACATTACTAAAACACAATCTTAACCCTTTTATTTACTGCCTTTTTCTTTTTAATGGCAGGGTATGTTGCGAAATATAACTCGTATATAATGCTGAGATATTTGCAAAACTCCGGACCGCAGATGTATGCGGTGTGGAACGAACGCGCTATTGTCCTTTCCGGGGAATAGCGCACTTCACCACCACACCATCCGGGTTCTTCGTTTTGCCTGACTCTCATCTAGTCTCACTGCTAAAACAGTTAACAACAATAGGTAGACTGTACGGTTACCTAGCTGCAAAATTAAAACTGCTACTTTATGGCTGACGCCTTAGCGATTTTGTAAGAACTCCTTTCAATGACGAGTCAAAAAACTTCATGGTTGGCATGGGTTAGTCAGTAGCAATAGAAAATCATTTACTCAGGTGATGTGGAATACTTTCACGCCTGTGTCATTTAGTAGAGGACATAGTAAGATGTGGCCGTTTGACACTTTCATTCTTCATTATGGCTCCATCGGCCACAACTGCGAGCCAGAGATATTCCAGAAATATGGGTTCATCCGCCAAATTTTAGAAAACCTATTTAAGAACGCTAATTTATAATTCAGCGAATGTCCATCTCCAGACTTTAGCCAGCACTTAAAACAAGAATTTGTAGGATTCACAGAAAAAAAAGTAGAATAAAGTAATGTGGGAGCCAACTCTTTCTCCTCAATTTCGCCGTCTGTGTCGCTATCCTCACTATCTCCTGTGCGAGCACTCATTGGATTGACGGTGTTAGGTTCGTCAGCATTTGAATTTTTTCGTGGGGGACTAAAATTGCGTTCTTTCATCGGAAGTTCTCCATCTTCTTCTTCCCATTTACTCTTCACTGGCTCAACTGTGCCTACCTAGAAAACTAAAATTTCAATGAAGACTGAAATCCAACTAGAGATGTTGAGCTCACCGTACTCCAGTTGACGGACTTGAAAGTTCCAGTTGGTTTGCGAACTGGTTCAGAACTTGTCCCTAAATTGCCGCCATCTGTTTCCTCGTCAAAAATTGGCATCTGTAAAAGATATGGTCATTAAAGTTCTTTAAAAAAAATGGAAAGGTACATTTCGCTCAGTTTCCTCAATAGGTACTCCATCGATGTCACACGGAGCACCATCTAAATCTTCTTCTTCATCATCACTTGTTCGGCCATCCTAGAAAATCATATTCTGAGAACATAACGAGGGTTAAAAAGATGGTCCAACTTACCATTAAGCCAAGAAAGATATTTTGGCTGTTCACCAGAACGTCAGTTGGATACAAAACCGATTCTTCCCAGGCACTTAAATATTGCATAACTTAATATTGCAAAGAAATTCAAGAATTCGAAAAAAAGGCTTTGTCTTTCAAGTGAACTGCTGACCAGAAGGGTTTAATATTAACGAACAAAAAAAATAAAAAAATACAAACTTGATAAATCATATGTCATGACACATAAAATGCGCAATTACACAGTACTAGAAAGAACTCTCGGCCCTGTTAAATTCTAACTTCCGTTCTTTAGGCGTTAAAATTCAGAGCCAAGTCTAAAAATCGATCTCATTTCAATTTCGTAACATATATGTTATTCCAGAGTTTCCATCTAATAATTAATCCCATACTGCCTGATTAAATATCCTGAAGGTGTGACCCCCGATAAATTCTGTAAAGCTTTGTCAAATCATAAGCGGCTCTATTACAAAAGAAATTAATCTGTGCGCTTTATAAATATGTAATGAGTCCTTGCGAAAAAGTAGCTGACTCAATTTCTGGTTAGGTAAACTGGTGTGGAAAGTCTAAGCCTACACATCATTCAAGATTTTGAAGACTATTAGAGTTAACAATAAGGTCCACAAAATTCGCAAAGAGCAAAACGATCCAGTAAAATGACTGTAAATCTCCAAACATACTCCGTTATTGCCCGATTCAAGGCAAATCAGTTTCCCAAGCGAAAATAACTCAGGACGGCAATGGTGTCAGTTTCAATTACAAGGTACGCAGAAAACCGTGGCAAAGACCAAGATGATAACTAGGAGAAAACAAAACACTGAGCCTACTACGCCATTAGGTAGGAAATTCTTCTTTAATTTCGCACCAAATTTGAAATCATCTCGTTGATCTACCTATTTATATCTTTACAGCACTCCTCGTTTTATAAAAACACCAGATTTAGATTATAGTAGACGTCAACGTCTCGGATGTTTTGAACCTCGGACATTCAATCTCAAGGAATCATAAGTAATAAAACAAAGAAGAGATGTAGGAAATAGGATTATTTGGATTATAATTCTTGTAATTCTCAAGATCGATTTCCTATTAACTTCGGCATTGATTAAATAATTCACAGTTTTCTTGATGAGCAAAAATTTTTCTGTTTTGACTATGGAGATGGTTGCCTGACTAGATTGTAATGAATTTGACCTTTTCAGGCTTTGAAAAAAAGCGAAATTCGTCTAAACGTCAGCTTTTTGTGAACAAAGAGTAAAGCAGTAACGTGTTTGCTCATCAAGAAAACAGTGAATTCTTGGGTTTTCATAGAAAGAACCCTAAAACAACTGTTGATCATAACTAATCCCCCTTTCTGCAAGAATAGTTTAGTCAATTTTTCTTTTTCTCACCGATTCGGCAATTATGAAACAGGAAATTTACCGGAAACAAGACATGACGCGCTGTTTAAACTGTTCTGCTTTAAGACGAGCAGTGATATTCCTCAACGTGCGTCCCAAAGCAGAGAAAATCTACAAAAAAATATTGCAGTGAAAATCACAAACCACAATAATTTGTGACTTAAAATCAAATAAATTCCACCTTCGAAAGAAGATCACCGAAGTATTGTCTGAAATAGAATACGTCTCGCACTCCTCGAGAAGCCGCGTTTGCTAATAAATCGGAGATCAGATAGAGCCTGAAAGTGAATATTTAAAATATCAGCGTTAACATGGTTAGGTGAGAAAGATTAACCTGGCAATTTTCTTATGCAGAGGAGTCTCGTCAATCGTCAGTGATTCATATATGCAATCACATATTTCTCGAGCACAAGTGGCATGATCGGCACACCAAACCATGGCGTCTCCAATCTAGAAAAAGAGGATATCACTAATGAGAATATGACTGATTGCAATAACGGAAGAGTGCTCATACGCTATCACTTTCTGGAGTAAGCTCTCTAAGAAGCTGCTCCAGTTTCTTTCGCTGGCTTTTTCGTAATCGAGCCTTCGGTTTTTTCAACTGTTCACGTCTTGGACTTGACCGAGATCTATCTTGTCGTTCCCTTGTGTCTTGTGATTTCGACGAGGTTCGAGTCTAAAGTTTTCAAATTACTCCTAAAAACCAGAAGCAAACATCTCTCTAGTCATTTTTTAAGAGAAATCCCAAAAATCCTATCCCAAAAAATTCATTGGAAGCACATAACAAATGTTATTTAAACAGTCAACAGTTTACACAGAATGTTAATACTTAGAAATTACGCCCAATAAACAAAATTCGTATACGACTACGAAATTAAAAGCAGTAACCAACCGCTATTGGAACATCCAGTTTAGGTAGCCAGCGACTAGGCTCAGTCATAGTGCAAGCAAAACTGTAAAGCGAACGAGGCATGCTACTAAACAGTTCGGCTTGTGGAATCGGCGGCTGCCACCACGAACCACCTTCGAACATCCTGAAAATGAACATGAAACGTTATTGAAAAATGAAACCAATTAATAATAAAAAACTCAAAGAACAATAAACAACCTACCTGAATTTCTCTCGATGCCATTCTAGAAAAGTATCGCCTTGAGAGATCGAGTACAATCGCCAACGGTAGTAAACGTGAGTAGGATGATTCAGTTCGAATAGAAACCTGTAGTATAAAGGTGCTTAGTAAAACATTTGGCTTCATTAATTTGAAAACTAGACACGTTTAAAAATACAAAATAAAAGAAAAGAAAAATTGGTAACAACTAAACATTGAAAAAAATTAAGTGAACGGCAAATGAACTCGCCGAAATAGAGGATTAGTCCGCTCACGAGTCATTAGCATAGCTTCGAATAAGGGGCCTTCACGTACAGTGAACTCCACAACATGCTGGATGACAAGCAGGAGGTGGCTAAAGAACCACAGCACAATATTGCCACATGTCGTTAATGTTGAAAGTACGTAAAGCTCGTGTTTCTATTCAACCATAAACAATCTTCATTTAAGCTCATGACTAAATTAATGAAATCGAAAAGACAAGAAAACATAAAAAGTGATATATGTTAGGCCGATTTTATGCTGTTAAGTTCTATATACCATTATTTAAGTAACCTAAAACCAATAGTCAAGAGCACGAATCCATAGTGCATTTCACAGGAATCGGAAGGGGAAAAATCCTGCGAGTATCTATGGTGCCATTTTAAGGCCACCGCTTGCGAATGACTATTGACAAAATCATCGCATGTTCGTCGATTTCTAATAAGCTCTCAATCACAGCACCATCTTCACTATGCCCACAGAACTACTGGTGCATTTGAATCGTGAACATGTATCTAAATACATATTCGGAAAATAACTTTGGTCTATAGAAGAAAATGTTGAAAACTTGCTTCATTGGCTTTAAGAATTAAGATCCATATATGAAGGGAATGGTTTCTACGGAAGAAATTTGGAAGAAAAAATGTTCAAAGGACTTCAGTGTTCATGAATGAGACTCCAGATAGTGTTGTTGACCGCCTACCACATGTCGTACGGATGATGGCGCTTACCTGTCTGACGGAATCACTACACGAACTGTCGCGTTCTTGATCATCTGTAGCAGATTAAATTCAAACTCTATCATGAATTTCGATGACAAAAATATGCACAAAAATCTAAGACAATGGATGAGGAATGTGTCAAAAAATATTTCAGCAATATTTCAGAGAATTCAAGCGGTAGAGCGCATATAGTTAGCTTATACTTTAGCACCACTTTACCTCCTCGTAGGCTTGGAGTTGCTCTCCATCGAAGTTGATTGGCTCTCCATATCGGGGTAAAGGTCCGTACTTTTCTTTATATGCAGTCAACTACAAAATAATTTGAGCCGATTTCAAAATCCTTCCTATGTTATCAAAGAAGCAAACTTACGTCACGAAGGAGTGGCTTCGCGTTGAACGGCAATTCCGTTATAGGATCCGGAGCGCTCAAATCAAGTAAGGGTGGTGGCACATAGAATGGCTGCAATTTTGTCTAAAATTTTGCTATTGCGAAAACTTCTGGTCGAAGGAGAATGGAAACTGATCGATAAGAATAGTTACTGCAGAATTTGAAATCTCCGTAACTCAAACTATAGAAATTTTTATACGACGCCAGACTACGAAAATTCAGAACTTTCCTCAAATCGGCAAAGAAAATCAAGAGATTTACTATCTACTTTTGTAGTAGAAAACATGTATACTTTAAGACAAGAGAGCAAAATAAAAAGTGTAACATGTGGAAGAATAGCGGTACCTGGGCCGGAATCACAATTGGTTTCGCAAAAGACATCCGAATAGGCTCACCCCGAATAAAAAAACCCATCATTTGAGCCAAAGCTCGATCTACATCCTCACGTGACCTAAAGAAGGCAGAACAATAACTGTTCGCTACCGTCACAGAAAGAAAATCACATGAAAAATGTTATAGCAAACATATGGACTTGCAAGCAACTTACATGAACGCACAGAAACCACAGAGATGTTCCCTCCTTTTCTCTTCTTCTGTTCGAGGAAACAGTATTTTTGCAGAGGCGAGTGGTCCGAATGATCCAAACGTATCGAATAGATCTTCCATGGTCATCTAAAGTATAACTGAACATATTCGTAAATAAAACGCCTTGATAAAAAAAATTGGTATCAGAAAGCCATCTAATATCCTCCCAGTATCTTGTAAAGTTCTTGCCACAGTTTTAGAGCAGTGCAACACGAATATGTGAACCATGTACACTACTTTGTAAAATACAGAGCTGACCAAAAGTCGTACGTTCAGCTGCTATTTTGACAACTCACATCGAGAGGCAGATTGCTGATGTATAAATTTGTGGTATACGGATCATCATCGTATTCACCACTTCCCATGTAAGGCTTGTCAAGAACGGGTGCGATTCTAAACAAAGTCAAAAACATTAAGCTGTAATTCCTTCCATACAAATATTTATTGACGAATTGACTTGTCGAGTGCTTCTGCATCAACTCCGAGTTCTGCCCTAAGATGGTCTCTTAGCCCCTTTCTTTGATCCCTTTCTTGTTGAACCCTGAAACATATAACATATGGAATATTCGTATAAACCAAAGGAAATAGAATAATGACAACAGACATCTAATAGCGTCCTATATGCGGATTACCAAAGAGCAGATTCTTCTTACTTTTTGCAGAAAACAATTACTTTGCTAAACAAATGGCTGTCATTTCTGTGCACTCTGTGTGTATTCTACACGTTTTCCGAAATCAGCACGGAACTCAACAGGCATACGTTAACCTTTTATTTTCTGCTTACTATAATTTTTCACGGCAGAGTATGATGTGGAATACAACCACAACGATGCTGAGATATTCGCGAAACTTGAACCCCGTGCCAGATCCAACGAGATTACCGTTTCCGAGATCTCGCGTAATAAACACTGCACCGCAGAAGCCTTTGCTTTGTAACTCCCACGACCGACTTTCTATTAACCTCGGCATTGATAAAGTAATTCTTCGTATTTTTGTTGAGCAAACGCGAGGTGTTATTATCCTTTATTCACGAATAAGCTGACGTTTCGGTGGATTTCGCCTTCCTCAGATTTCGACATACTTAGTGGAAACCTCATAGAAAGCGGCGGCTCTGAGGAAGGCGAAATCCGCCGAAACGTCAGCTTATTCGCGAATAAAGAATAATAACACCTCGCGTTTGCTCAATAAAAATACGAAGAATTCCTTTGCTTTGTGTTTTTATTAGCTAGTTTTCTACCTGTCGCTGCCAAGTTCTGTGAATATCTCAGCATCGTTCCGATCACCTCAACAGACATAATTAACGAAGAAGGAAAAGAAAACAGTCGTACTTCTTCAGCTCTTCCTTGAATGCCTCTAAATTGCTCGTCTTGCTCTTCTGAACGGCCCTACCGGCACCAGGTTTCGGTGGTCGAAGGACTGGGCGAGTTGCACTGGACGGTATCACTTGTGGAGGAGGGCCTTTACCTTTGTGAGCTTCCTCAAGCATTCGACGTGCCTTCAAAGGTATTAATCTCTTAATCTCTCGTTTAACTGTAGCGATCTCAATCGATAAAGATGATGATGATTTGAATGCAAGTTTTCATACAAGGGCTGACCTTTTCAGCGGCAAGTCTTTTCGATTCTTCAAACGAACTTCCACTAACAGGAAGGGAACGATGAATATTCACAATAGGCTCAGGTTTGTAGAGTTCCTTTCCACTGCTTACTAAATATACAAACCATTCAAAAAGAGAAAATAATGAGCATAGCACTCACTAACCTGTCTTATTTGCATTTACTACTTCTGATCGGATAAACGCTTTCGGACCACGATCTAGAGCTCCACCACCTAGGCTGCCAAAATCATCTTCAAACTTTCTGAGAGCCTTTTGAAGCTCTTCATGCTCCTCATCAGCCTAAATTAGGAAACTACTAAATGTTACAAACCAAAAGTTATAAAAAACTGCTCTAAATTCTACGTAAAATCCACGACCTTCGAAAGAGAATACCTTTCGTTTCCTTCCAGTTCGATCCATCTATAATAGCAATACCGAAGAACGAAAGCCAAATGATTCGTTAAACTTCCAGTCAAATGACCATCGATTAGTAAAGATCTTCTGAGACAGAGGAAGATATTAACCTTAACATCCAGCACTGACGTGCAAGACAACTACGAAACATGTCAGCGGTTCTTTTCCACGTCATCAGATGAAATATACTACCACTGCCAAGCCAACTTCACTAAGGAAAACCAAAATAAGTACTGCTACTTAAAGCTACCAAGTACTTGGTTCGAACAAAAAAAAATCCGAAAAAACACACAACGACCTGAGTATAGAAAAAAGGTAAAAGACAACTTAAGTCACGTTGCCATACAAGTAATTTCTATTTAATATAAGAACGTTTAACAAAAATATTTGTGAAGAAAGGGAAAAGCAGCAGGGTCCTTGAAGTGCGAATGGAGCGCGAAAGTGAAGCAAAGGGAAATAGGATCAAAACAATGGATATATACATATATATATATATATATATAGATACATATATATATGTACTTATTAAGAACGATCATAAACGTATCATACTTCATTGATAAGCTAACACGAGGTTGTGACCAATAATTTATTCGGCCAATCTTTTTACGTCTTCGTCTTCCTGAGAGCCGATGACCCGAGCTGATGGTCCACAGTCCTTTGTGTGTGATGTTCTTCATTACATTGAGAAGATGAACGACTGTGGACCATCAGCTCGGACCACCGGCTCTGAGGAAGGCGAAGAGGTTGAGACGTTAACCGAATAACTGTCTGGTTACAACCTCGTGTTAGCTTATCAATGAGCTAAGGTACATTGGTCATTCATACCGAGGTTAAATGAAACCCGGTCTACAATAGTACAATATATGTAATCTAAGCGAAAACTAGTCGGACTTAGAGTACAACGATCTAGATGTAGAAAAAAAAGCAAAAAACGCGACTTAGGATGGGCTGCGGTGAGTTCGTTTCTCGTTCAATAGGGTACTTCAAATTACGAGATCATTCCACACATCTTTAAAAAAAAAGCCGCATGTGAATGGAGATCTGCTTCCCTGGAAGAATTCAGGACAGATCCACACAGTGCGGTGGCCAGCGACCGCACTGGCGAGTGATGGAGCGGAGACCGCGCGCCGCCGTCGCAGCACTCGCGAAGCCCGCGTCCGCCGCACACCGACGGGGATCGATCCGGGGTGCGCCACGAGTTCCTGCTCAGGCATCACTGCTAACCAAAGTATTAGTAGGAAGAGGCAGATACCTTGTTAGTAAGTAGCTGATTCGCCCATTATAGATCGATATTGTTGCCGATCACCCTTAGCTTGGAAGTTAGTACGACGAGCTTAACGGTCCGACCGAATTCTAAGTACCTAGGCCAATATTTTCATCTGTTTATGCTTTCAGTTAACACCATAGTTAGAAGTGTAGAAGGGTTTCTTATATCTTCAGGATTAACATGCTTACCTATAATGCAATTTCCTCCTAACGGTTCACTCCCTCATCGTGGCTAGGAGGTGTTCCTGGAAAGTCGGGCTGCGATGTACAGCGGGGGATTCATCCCACCGGCGGTCTCTCAAGCTGAAAAGAAGTCCGGCTTTCCCATCAGGAATCCCACTTAAAGTGAACCAATACCAGAATCCACTACCGCCTTAGTATCAAACTAGTCGCATGGTGCCAAATCTCCCTCTGATCTCATGGACTATTCTCGTCAGGCTCATATATAGGAAATGAAAGCAGTTGAACGAGTGTTATCTCGTTCATTAGAACATGATGTTGTCCTCAAATGCGTCGTTGATGTCATGGATATGGTGATATCGTTTGGAATTTCAAGAGTTTAGATTCCGTTCTTATCCTTTCTGAAAATTTCGGTCCTAGACAACTTTAAAGATGAAATAACACTTTACTCACACCAGCTCACATTTCGGCGGATTTCGCTCTCTTTAGAACCTGGAGGTGTCAGGTTGTCTGCAATGTAGCTAGCCAAATACCACCATAACCCCAACAGAAAATTCATGAGACCCTACACTGTCCTCTTTCTATGAGTTTTCCAATGAGTGCATCAGGTGGATACCAACCGTAGAGTTCACATGAATAGGTAGTGCACCTGTCTCACATTCCAATGTCATTCCAAGACATTGAGTGAGTTCACGCGTGATAACGAGGCATTGCTTCCTGTGGTTCATTGCTAAGGTTCTTGGAGTCTATACAGAATACTTCAGTAGTTTTACGCGCTGAAGTTTTTTTTCCTGTGCGAGGAAGGTGACTTTAACTTCAAAATCTTCCCCGTTATATCTCGGTGTCCTACGCGTGCCTAGTGGATCACTTGGTTTACATTTAAGTTTACCGACGAGGTGCTCTTTTATACGGACGCAGAATGGTCTACCCGTTTCGCCAATGTATTCGTCCCCGCACGCTTTACAAGTAATCAGATAAACCGTACCTGAACTTATGCAATCATCGTCTGTACTATTAGGGCATATTATGAGAATTTGCGTTTCGCGTAGACGCTCATAAAGGCGGTTGCGAACTAGCTAGCGTTTTAGAATGCTCAGTGTTATTTCAATCACTGTTATCGATTTCTCCAGATCGAAACTTCTTAAGCAACGTTTTATACATGGATAGTTGGATGGCCAGCACTCACTGGTTATGCGTGCCCCAGCAAACTTTCCACTTTCTTCGGAATTTTGGTGGTTTATTCATTACAGTTTAGTTTGATCCCAGGACGGTGATGGATCCTGATACTGGTCTATTCTTAGTTGGACTTCCTGATGGAATAAAGGATACGGCTTTCGGCGTTGATCAATCCCTGAGGGATGCGCCATGCATTCGACATCATTAAGTATAATTGCAGGTGGTTGAATGTATGTCTGGTCTTTACAATGACTCACAGTGGCCTACCGTTGCATCGAGTCAGTGCTGCTATCCTCCCAGAGAAGTCTGGTAACAATTTGCCGATCTCAGAGAGATGGAGGGTTTTGTAGGCTATGGGCGCGGAGATAGATTCCACGTTGGTTGCAGTGGCGCCTCCAACCACTGCGCCACACGCACCTCTTTCCTGATGGGAACGCCAGATTAAGTCCTTCTCAGCTTTGGATGCCCTACTTGGAAGATGAATCCCTCCCCGCTGTACATCATAGTCCTAGCAACACCTCCTAGCCACGATGAGGGGGTAAATTGTTGGGAGGCAACATTTTACAAGTGCACTTTTTTCGTTGAAAATAAATGGTAGGACAAACGGGACCTTATTCTCGCGAGAATTATCGTTTAGTGGCGTTATTTTTCCACTAGACCTATCCCGAGGAGCAACGGTTTCATAGCCATTGGAAATGGCTATTTGCCACGCCAGTTCCAAGGATTCTTCCTTCTGCTCTTTTTCTGTGCCCACCCTGATAGCTGTTCGAAACATGCTTCTTACAAGCGCACTTTTGGTGTGGGACAGGTGAGAACCAGTATGATTTTGGTACTTGGTTTTCGGTACCATTTCGTGATGTAGCTGTTTTCGGATAGGTATGTTTGAAGGCTAACGAACGAAAGTCATTTTTTCTTTGGTTTCTCTTAGGTGAACATTATGTGCTGTGACTGTCCGTTTAATAACTCAAAGTACTTGTCCATCTCCTCTTGTGTGCAGCAGATGAAAAAACAATCATCTATACATCTACAGCAGAGTGACTGTCGGCGGTCGGTTACTTATGCTTCCACCTTCCACGTTGGTGAAGTGGCAAGGATTGGTATCAATCGCTCTACCATTACCAATCCT
The DNA here is from genome assembly GCA_900624975.1 of Angiostrongylus costaricensis. Classification (NCBI taxonomy): domain Eukaryota; kingdom Metazoa; phylum Nematoda; class Chromadorea; order Rhabditida; family Metastrongylidae; genus Angiostrongylus; species Angiostrongylus costaricensis. The sequence goes on from UYYA01000532.1 coordinate 48,146, forward strand.
CTAATTTTACTTGATATTTCTCGGACTGTTTATAGATGAAGCATTCGAAGCAGCTCATGGGCCTCCTGAAGGTCCGTCTAGACTCTTTGATTTTCAGATAGTCTGGGAAACGTCACGCGCAGATTACTGGGTTGGCAATGGGACAACGACTGGCAACAAGCCTTGCCATTGGATTCGTGTCTAAGGTGGAAGCAACAGCAATCGATCTCCGGCCATTACTGTATTGCAGATAAATATCACCTGTAGTCCCGTTGATCGTCGCGTAATTAGAGTAGGCGCCAGTAAATCTTCCATTTTTTCTTGTCGCATACAAGAGTGGCCCAGTGGGTCCTGCGTGCTCTAGGGACTCGTCGAGCATCATATCTTTCTCTGAAAAACTCTGACCATCGGGTGGTGGTCTTCCTGCAGTGCGTTTAACATCGCGAGGAATCCAGTCACTAACTGCTCTTGTCCATCGGTTATCGTTCGTACGCATTACGTGTCCGGTCCACCTCATTATCGACTGTTTGGCGCATAGAACGGCATCTTTGATTTTGACCGTTGACGCAGGTCGGAGCTTCTGATGCGTTCAATACCGCTCAGTGATCTTCCATCCTGCTTACCCAGCGACCAGCTAGGTTTCTGACGCATACGTTAGGGCACGAAGTATAGTTGAGTCGAAAAGGTGGGCACGGAGTCGGGTGTTCTTTGTTCTCTTCATTACAACCTCGATGCTCCTGAAAGCTCTCCAAGCCGCTCGCTTCGTTCTGCTCAACTCTGGAGCTATGTCGTTCAACACGTTGATTTCCCGATACAGGTGTAACAGGAGCATTCGGAGACATTCATTCCGTTGAGCGTGAATGAAGCATACGAAACCAATCCGTTCCTCATGAACATCGTTTTTGTAAGTTCTAGTCGAAGATCAATCTTTCCATAGGCTTGATCAAAGTCGGCAAGTATATGTTCCGCTTGACTAATGTTTGGTGTTATAAGCACGATGTCATTAGCAAAGCGAAGGTGGTGTAACTCCAGAACATAGATTTTCACACCCATATTATCCCATTCCAATGTTCGCATAACGTTCTGGAGGGTGGCGGTAAATAATTTTGGCGAGATGGTATGGCATTGCCTAACCCCTCTTTTGACGTCAATATTAATACCGTTGTAGAATGGTGATATCTTGATTTTAACTTATTATTTACTGCGTACTCTTTTTAACGGTAGGGTACCAAGCAACCACAACGTTGCTGAGATATTTGCAAAAATCCAGACCGCAGATGTCTGCGGTGGGGAACGAACGCGCTATTGTCCTTTCCGGGGAGTAACGCAGTCAACACCACACCATGCAGGTCCTTCGTTTCGCCTGTCTCTCAGCTGGCTCTATCGATCTTTTTCCGTCAATTACCCGTCAGCGGGATTGTTCTGGGGAGCCCAAATCGGCAACGAACCCAGTTAAGCTGAGGCTGCAGTTATATTTCGCAATATACCCTGCCGTTAAAAAGAGTAGGCAGTAAATAATAAATTAAAATTGTGATTATAACTACAGCCTCAGCTTA